>VYXH01004230.1:154615-192094 GCA_013397275.1 Burhinus bistriatus
GAGAAATAAAACGGGGGCAAAAGTTTTCCGAAAGTGCTGCCGTGGAAGCGGCTTGGACGTATGAAAGTAACGAAGTGCTGCTGAGTCTGAGCTTCTCTCGGCTTTGGGAAGGCTCGCAGACCCTACGAGGAGTAGGGATGAAGGAAAACGAACAGGAGTGGCAACTTTAAAAATAAAGATCGGCCAGGATGTAGGGTAACGTGGTTCTAGAGTCCCGTGCAACCTCCTGCCGGGAGAGGAGACAGTTTAATCCTTGATTATTGTTCATAATAATAGAGATGCTATACATGCTCGCAAGTGTTGCTGAGGTGGAACGCGACAAAGCCCCATCGCAGCATCGGGGGCCCATCCGTGGCAAGGAAGTCTCTGGGACTCTCTCCATCCCCAGAAGGAAGCGCATGGCGCTCTGCAGCTCCTCAGTGAGCAGCTTCTACAGCTGGGGTCTGGAAACCTGCGGTGGCAGCTCGAGTTGAGGAGTTGTGCTGAAAGAACTCTGTACCTTTTGCTAAGAATTTTTGCAGAAACCATTCAAAAACCCTTTTACAAAATTCCACTGTGTTAACGTGCTCCATCTTCGTTAATGTGAATGGCCCTTCTTTGCTTTCATGTGCAGGTATATAAGGACATTTAAGAAGGGAATTTATGATAAATATTGACCTACCCTCCTTAATCTTCTAAGGTTCAAACCCAGTGTGCCAATAACATCTTGCACCTCACCGAGAGCAGATACGCTGTCGTTCAGCGCACACTGACACTTCATATTCAGTTTGTCATCTCTAACTTCTCCAGAGTACTGCTTTGCAGACAACCTTCGTGCTTTTCTAAGGCTCTAAAATGAGACTGAAAGCTGATAAAGCTTCGAGAAGAGACAGCACAAAGGAGAGGAGGGGGAGGAGGAAAAGCTCTTGCTTTGGCAGTGCTGCCATTATAAGGAAGAGCAGCAAACTGATCGGCCCTGTTACTTCGTGGGATGGAACACGACAGTGACACATCTCGGCAATTAAATTCTTGCACTGAATAGGTTAAGGAGAGGGATGTTGTAATGTTGAGGAAAATTCTAATTCAGAAAAATGTTTAATGCAAGATTTTGTTTATTTCTGAAGTGGAAGTGCTTGGAATAAATGAATATAAAATGCTTTTTATATATGCAATGCACAGTTCTAGCTTTTCTACAGAACTGCTAGCATGATAGATAATGAAGCATGTTTAATGATTTCCCCCTTCCTGTTTTCATCTTTGGGTACCTTTCAAATTTTGGACTATGTGTCTGCAGAACAGTTTGGGCAGTTAAAAAATACTTGTTCCCTTAAACATTAAATGAATGGCCTGTGGCTGTAATTTCAAGCTAGTGAAAATAAAAAAAAAAATGTTCCAATTGTTATTGCAATTGTTTAGCTCTTTAGATTTCAATGTAATGCAGAATGTCAGATTACGTCTAGTGCAAAGACTGTTGTGATTATTTGATTTATTTTTCAGCAGTATTTTTTGTTTTGGGCTTTTTTGTTTTTGTTATCACTGCTGTTGTGTGTTGCTAGCTCTGCTGCTTGCCACTGCTATTTGGATGAACAAATATTTTGCCTCTAGCTCTGGAAGGAAAGGTTGGAGTGCTTGTGCAGGGCTGAAGAAAGCAGGGCTCGGGCGCTTGTTGCCTTTACACTTGGTGTGATCTGGTGCCCTCACGGGCCACATTCTCCAGCTTGTTTCATGCTGTGTTTCGTGCTGGGAATCAGTTTGCCCAAATACCCTTTGGGGCATTGACTGTAGGTTTCCATTTGTAAAGCTGGAGGTGATGCTTCAGTGGCCACACAGGGTTGTAGTATGTGTCCGTAGTCATCTCATACTGCGAGATTCAGGCCCAGCATTGACAGGCGAATGTGTAAGTACACAATGTATTTGTGTGCTGTGTTTTCAACTAAAATACACTGCTGTAGGGACGAAGGAAACAGTATTGTAACAGATAATTTGCTGTAATTTTTCTGTAAAAGCAGGGATTGCTGCCCTAAAGAGCTGTATCCTTAACTGTTAGCTTCTCAGCTCCACTTCTAGACAAAACCCACAACTCTTCTGGTGTCTGTGATTACTTGCTTTGCCTTTGGACTAGTACAAATTACTCTTAATTTTGTAAAGTTGGATTTTTTGTTATGTGAGGTTTTTTTCTATTTATTTTTTTTTAAAAAGTGCTTAGGCAGACAGTTTTGCAAACTAAGTGAAGGATGTTGTATTGTGTTCTTTGGACAGGCTTTCTTATTACACATAATTTTGTTCCCAAAAGGGTGCAGTTCATTTTGCTGGAGTCCTGGATTTGTAATGCTGCAGTTATTTCGCATGTGGTGAAACCTAAAGGTTGCCAGCTCATTCGATTCCTCTTCTCTTGCATGTTTTAACTCCCACAGCTCTTACTGCAAGAAATGCCCTGCTTGCACTGCTCTCCAGGAGGAAAAGCTCCCTTCACTGTATCGCAATGGAAAACAATGTGTTGACAGAATCAAAGCTTAAAATTGCTGGGTTGCTTTTTAGGGGTTTTTTTGTGTATTCATAAACCTTCTAAGCCAGGAAACATTGAAGGGCCTGGATTTAATATTTTAATTTTTTTTAGACGATCCTAGTTAGTTTCTCTGTAGTGCTGAATCTGACTGATCTAAAATTGTGTTGCTTTTTATGGTCATTCCTATATGTGAGGTTCCCAGTTTCGTCCATACTATGGAGATCTGTACCAGCGTGTCTACATCACAGGGGATGGGTGGCAACTAGGGAAAATGAAGGCTGAGTTCCACAGTTTCTCTTCACTTAAAACCAGTTTTCTTTGCAGTCATGCAGCCCCGTTCTAGCTGAAACTGTTTCTATCCTGTATGAAGATGCTGGAGTGGTGACATTGTCTCCTGCAAAAGGCAAGGCTTGTTTTGAAAAAGTATGAGTGAGGGAACTAAAATGGGAAAACTTTAATTGTTTTAGAATGTGAGTTTATTTAATGTTGTTAATTCAGAATGCATTCTGTTCTTGTGTGCAAAGTTCTCTTAAAATTGTGCCTCTGGAATACATTGGCGAGGGGAAAGATTGTGTGTAAGCTGGCAAGATCGAATTGCAAAGGCTTCTGTGAAAAACATTACAGATTTGTTTTCTTCCTTGATCGGGATATCACATACGCTTGTTGCTGAGGGGAATTTTCTTCCTAGTTGCAAATTGCAGCCAGTAGGAGAATCATTGGTTTTGTTTATCTGCAGAAAGCAGCATAGAGAGGGCTTTATTTTGGGGATCTTTTTTTTGTCAGTTCCCAGTGTCCTCTGTATCTGTCAAAAATGTTTCTTTTAATGCTTTCAGCTGATAAGTTGTTGACTACCCAGTTCCTCAGACTGTCTGGTACTTTCTTCCTGTCCTTCCTCTTAGTTTTTAAAGTTTTTCTTCTTACTCCCAAATTATCATAATGCACACAGCATTATACCTATCCAGGTTGCCCTCTAGTTTTATACAGTCTTATAAGCAAGGACCTAAATGTGTCCAAATATCTACAGGATAATTTGAAATGTGTTTTTTCCATTTGGGTTTTTAATTTTGCCCCTTTCACTTTTGCACACATTCAGCTGTCAGGATTTCTAAGATGCTGTGTCACAGCAGCAACTCCAGGACATCCCAGGCAGCTAGAGAACTGAATTATCATTATCTGGTGCAGCTGAATATTTCACATAAATGTGGTTTAACTTCCTGCTTTGCATTTTCAGCCTACTCAGGTCCTCTGGAAATTGAGATCTAATTAGAGCCAAGAACTGGGAGGAATTGGTGGCCCCGGGCCTGTTTTCCCCATCTTTGCTTCCCTTTGAAAGCCTCGCACAACAAAAGTTAGCTTGTTAATCCAAGTTTTGTTTTCTAAACAGAAACCTTGTGCTTATACTGGTGTATGTCAACAAAAACATACAACCCACTAAACTGTTTGTTTGTGGAAGTACTATTCACTCTTACAAATACTAATTTATAAATGCCTTAAAAAGGCCATTTAGAAGATCTGCAGTGCTTGCTGTAGGAAATGTGCCTGGCTCAGCAAGTTTATTTGCCTTTGATACTGTGTCTATGCCAGAATAACAGGATGGCATTGGGAATGGCAGCTAGCCGTTCGCTGTTGTCTCTTCTCATCTGGCAGCTGGGAGACGGCCACATTTGCTCTAAGAAATATGCTTTTGGGGAGAGATGTGATAGATAGCACAGAAATTCACCATCCTGTGTACTTTTACAGGTAGTCTCATATACTGCTCTTCTGTGTCTTTTCTCTCCAGTACAGATTCTGTAGTAACTCAGGGGGTTGTGAGATATTCTTGTATGTGCATATATCAGTACCTGCAAAACACTCATTTCTTTTGGAGGTTTAGGAACTTTCAAATACCATCTTCACTCAGTGTTTGAAACTGGCATCAAAAGAGTGACTTTCCAAAATTGTTGGTGTTTTCTATCCAACAGAGCAGATGACAGAAAAGAGTCAAATTGGGATGTGCAGATCAAATCAGCTATCTTTGCACAGAATATTAGAATGTTTTTCTGCCAATTCTGAATAAGTGTCAGTAGGTGTGTGTCTTTGGTGTTTGTGTGAATATGGCAATTCCTAAGAAAGGAAATGAAAACCAGCTCCTGGAAAGCTGGAAAGGGTGCAGTTGTGCTCTTCAGGACCACAGGCTTAAAGAAGTTGGAGCTTTTGTGTGCTAAGTAGAGACTGTGTGGTACTGCAGAAAATGTAAAGAAAACCTAAAACTGAAATGCTGGTCTAACATTATGACCTATGTACTATTATACTATGTATAATATTTTAGCAAACTTCCTGAAGAGCTTTCTCATATGTGATATAGGAGTAATAGGCTGTGCTCCCCAAAGGTCAGGAAGTAATTTACTCCAAATATATGCAACAGGCTTATCATAAAGGAAAATAAAAATCTACGTAACTTCCTTTTGATAACTATAGTGACTTTATTTAATTATTTAAATTTAGAATGGGGGTAGGAATAGTCATACCATGAAGTGATAACTGTATCGGGTGCTCTATAGTTAGTAAAGTAGATGACAAACCGATGCTGTGATTTCATTTGAAGGGGGTGCTGTGGTCATACAAACAGTGCTGTAAGTGTGAGTAATTTTTTTGTTGCTCATGTTTTTGTGTACCTGTAAAGAGACTAATACTAAACCTCTAGAGGATATCTGAGAAAATTGCTTTACAAATGCCTTGGGTGCTTTGAAGATTTACCACAAATCACTGAAGTGCTGAGTACTTAATGCTGTTTACAAACTTAGTGCATGTTTTAAGAATATGAGTGAATCTGATGATGTGGGTGGGGTTTTTTTCTTTTTACATTTTTATGTTTAAAAATCATATTTTAAAGCTTACAGGGCAAAAATGTAGGCCCTGTTCCAGAGCTTATAATACCTTAATTTCTGAAGGGGTGGGACAGGAAGGAAAGGGAAATACAGATTTTGTTTGCTTGTTTTTGTTTGTTTGTTGGGTTTTGGTTTTTGTTTTTTTGTGGTGAGGACTTCACCTTCTGAAGATTTTTGGCATCGGAAAGGAAGCAAACAGTACACTTGTTCCCAAAATCTGGTTAAACATTAAAATATTGATTTTTTTTTTTTTCTTTTTTTTTTCTTCCCCCCACTCTTTCCCTTGAGGGGAAATGAGTTAAGGAGAACGAATGGAGTAGCTGGGCTTGAGCTAGGCTTGCTGTCTCTAGGACCATCTTCACCCTGACGGCATATTTGCAAGTCAGCAGCAAAGGTGAATTTCTCGTTGGGTTGCTCATTGCCGGGGGAGTTTCAACAGCCAGGTGAGAAGGCAGTGAGCTTTTTTCAGCCCAGAGGTGTTTCACAGTCACTTCTGAGCCTTGTTATAATGTGTCGTTAATTAAGTCTGTTAAGGGCATGTGACAGCAGCTCTTGCTCTGGGTTGATTTCTCTTCCCTTTTGCTCTTTTCCAGAAAGATGAAAGGGAGAGACAGGTTCTCTGCATTGCTGCCTTGTCCTCTGTCTTGCTGTCAAGATACTGAGTAATAACTTGGTGACAAGGTTTATGTGGGGAAAAGGTGACTTCTTATAAGGTCACTTTTGTCACTCTTGTAACTGCTCACTGTGTCATTTCTGGTATCCCAAGCTAATCTGAGGCACCCAACAAACAATTAAATTAAGCTATTTATTCTGTGAACTTGTGTAGGGAGGCTAGGAGGAGGGCAGTTTTCAGGCCTGCAAGTTATTTGCAGTGGCTTTTTCCATCCTCAGCTGGTGTGTGAGTCCTGGATCATCTTGAAATTGCATCCAGTGCAGGTATTCTTACATGCTGTCCCCACTATACTTCCTGTTCGCCAGGCAGGCTGCTCTTTAATTCCTGCGATATGTGGAGAGTGGCTTGGTCTATAAAAGTACTTCTGTACACCCGTTTGTAACTGATACAGCATATGAGGAATCTGTGGCGTGATCATGGTGAGGATAGATGGCTTACAGGGAATGCTTGACCCAAAGTCTCTGACCCCCAAGTGCTGGGAATGTGCGGATCTAGGCTCTGAAGGTCAGGTCCATCACTCGTGAAATAAATCCCTTGTGTGAGAGTGACTCTGTTTGCTGTAACACAACAGCTGAAGAAGGGAATGAAAGTTAAAAATGAACATCGGTTGGCTGCCTGCCTCCTGAAGATGGTAACTTTTGTAGTCCATAAAGTAATTCTGTTTCACCCAAGGGGAACTGGCCGGGATAAGCGGCCCACCGCTCTGCCTGTGCGGAAATGTCAGGTGTCAGCAGTCAGTGCGAGGATGAACAAATAGCTTTTGTGCTTGTGTGAGGAAGACTGGCGAGCACAACCTCCCCTTACTGGTGAGGAAACATTCAGCCCTCCCTCAGGCTGAAATGGAAAAAAGATGTTTACTGTAAAAATGGGAAATTTATGCCTTTTAAAAGCTGCATTTATCATGATAAGCACAGGCAGTGCATTTGCAAAAGGACATAAAAATTGAGTACATTATACACTGGCAAGGTATAATTTACTTTTTTTTACTTCAGGTAAACAGTTTTGAAGCAATTATCTTCACATTTACTGTCTGGTCATTTTAGATCAGAATTACTTAAGTCTTCACATTCTAGTCAGATGGAGAGAAATAAGTTGTCATCTTTTAAGAAATGTCTTGTTTATCTGTGAAGTAGGCCTCCATTTCATCTTCCCGGTATTTCCCTGTTGGTACTTAAAAGTATAGTAAGAGACCACAAAGTTGATTTAGAGATCACAAAAGCATCTTTAAATGTCTCATATGGTTGCCAGAGTGGAGGGAAAATTACACTGCTTTTCTTCCTGGCCAGTCAAACTTAATATATCACGAGGACTTCACTTTGGTCAGAGTGCCATGATGGGGAAAAGATGTACATCCACGTGCAGTGCAGTCACCTGTTTTACCTGAAGTGTTATGCCATACCGTTCACAGAACAAAGTTCCTACGTTTTTGTTTGAGGTTTCTTTTCTAGGGCATGACCTGACCTTCTTTGTACCTTTTCATGCAAACTATTCGTTATTTGATATTCTGTACTTCCTTTTTGAACCAGCGTCTCTCTGCCTCTGACAGCACAGCTGTGAACATATTCCATGGTGCTATCTGTGAAAGAAAGACTGTTTTTTATAAAACATATCTCTCACGTGTTTGTTCTAAACAGAAGTATAAAGGTGCCAGACGCAGCAGCATCTACATCTAGGGACCTCTGTGGCCCCAGCTGCTTCTCGTCCAGCCCCTCGAGGCTGGAGTCCTTCACGTGAAACATGGTGACGGCAGGGTTCCTGATCCAAGGAGCAAACCCAGCACAAACGTGGGTCTGGAGTTGGAGCACCTCTGAGGGTTGCAGTGATGGGGCGGAGGGAGGGTTGCTGTAGTGGGGGGCTAATAGCCAGGCTGAGGTAGGTAGGGGCTGGGTGCTGAAGTGATGGTTCAACTGGGAGTGGAGCAGAGATTTCTGGCTAGCCTGGTGTATGTGGTTGAATAAGTGTGTTAGCAAATAATAAAATTTTAAGTTAATTGCAATAAATTAAGATGGATTAAACTGTCTAAAAGTGTTTGAGAAGATGGCAAACCCACTGCATAACCACAAAGGTAGTTCAGCTTCCTTTTCTGCAGATACTGTTGGTGTCTGCCATGCCCTAGACAGGAAAAGAAACTGAAAGAAGCGTTTGCAAACAGTAAAATTAAAACAATTCCAAAAATATAAGCCCAGTGGAAGAAATACATCTGTAATAAAATAAATACTATGTGAGAAGTTGAAGCTATGATCTTGCTGTCCTGAATACTGTACCCAAGGCTAGCAATTCTGAATCAACTGAGTGTTGGAAGTCAAGGATCTTGATCAGTGGCTCAGGTAAATATGTGATGCAGTTAACATAGATAAAACAATTGAAACTTAAAGATAGTAATTTCTCACAACTGTATCATAAGAGCTGTGTATCTGATTTGTGTATCTCACATGGTTTAAGTAGAAGGGATACCTGTGAAATGGCAAGGTTAGGAGTTTATCTTAGCTTCTCAGTGGACCAGCTTCTATTTACCAGCCCTCTCACACCCCCGCACCCCCTGCAGCTTTTCAGGATTCTAAAATTCCGGATAAAACTACCAGGAAGTTGTTAACAGCTTCTTAAAAGACAACAACATTTTTTTAAAGTTTACACTGAGCTCATGAATTGACAGAACTGAGGGAGATTAATTCCCCAGCTCTGTAAATAATACTGTTTTTTCAGAGCACTTCTTAAGCTCTTATTTTTAACTAAAGTCAGGAAGTGTCTTAAATTTGGGGAGGGCGGGAATGGAGACAGCAGTAAGTGATCTTGAGCAATCTCTTTTCTTCTGCTGCTAGAGGCGAGGGGGTGAGCGTGTCTCTTTTGCTTCCTCTGTTTTGATTTGACTGCTGGACGGTCCTGGATTATGGTTAAACAGGAAAACTGAATCAAGTCCTTGGACCTCCTTTGTGAGGAGCTTTTGTGCTCAGTAACCAAATGCCATGATTCAACCCTAGACGGGACTTTGCCTTTAGTTTACATGTTCCATTTTAATCTTAAGTGCTGCTGGTGGTACCCTGGATTCTCATTAGTGCCTTCCCAATGCCTGCTTTAAATCGAGTCCGGAACTATTCAGGCATCAGGTTACTTGTGTTTGTGGCACGCCTTTTGGCAGTTTGCTTTGTTGGTTTGGAAAAGTTTTTGAAGCCATAGTGTGTTCCCTGTAATATTCCAAAGCGTGAGCCTTGCTATAGGTGCAGCACAAGGGGACTGTGAAGGTTCAGAATGGGGGATTCTTGGGGGTTTTGCCCTCGGACATGACCTGCTGCAGGATGAATTGCAACTCATTTAAACCAAGAAAAGTCTAATAAAAATCTTGAGACAAGATTCCCACCAGAATGTATTCCCAGGCATTGGCACCACAGCAGTGTCTTTTATCTTGCAGTCAATTCTGACTGGTACAGTTTCTCAGCTAGCTGCAATGGCTTTCAGTCAAAAGCACTTTCTTATAAGACAGGTAACACTATTTCTTGCAAAGCTGGAGCTAGTCCCAATTTAATGTGCAGACACTGAGATTTCTGCACTGGGTTTTCTACCGCTTTTTTCTCATTTTAATCTGTTGGTTGTGAGAACATTCTACAGTATTCTTTATTGTAGTAATTTTAAATATCGTTATTTTTCTGAAACCATAAAGTTTGACATGCTATAGGATGTGAAACTAGTTTGTATTTAGGTCTATGTACTTTAGTCAGAAGCCAAAGGTGTGTACAAAGGTGTTTGTAGCCTTTCTGGTGTAATAAAATCAAGCATGCTTAGAAGATTGTAGTTTGAAGGCTGAAGTTGCAGGCTTGGTCTTGCAGTGCCCTGTGACTGCAAACACACTGGAAATGTGACTGAGCTGGCGCAATTTAAAGAGACATCAAATAGCCCAGGCCCTAAAATGGAATTATAGCTGTTAAACCATGCATGCTCCTTTGAGTACCAACCCCAAGCTGTTCTTCATGGCAGTAGAAGTGTGAAGTGAGTATATTTTGCTCTAGATCAGACCCTGATACGACTTTAATCTGGGCAAACCATCATAGTGGTGCCATTCTGCAGCATTTCATAATGCTGCACGTACTGTAGCTTGTTTTCCTTGTGAGTTGGTTACCTTTCCTTCTCCAATGGCTGTGTTACTTTTCTCGTGAACAGGGATGTAACTGTCTTTGGGGATTCCCCTGAGCCAGCCGATGAAAGCTGTAATCTCATTGGCGTTCAAATATAAATACAGTTTTGGGTTGTTGGGAAGTAAGATCTTATAACTGTGCAGTCTACCGCTAACAGTTATAGAACATCTTGTCTTACTTGGCATTAACTATCAGTAGTTAATAGTTTTCTTGACATATTACAAGAATTTTTGTGCAAGTTATGAATAGTCATATGCAAGAAGTAACTGCATAAAGTTACATAGTAAGGTAGATGCTATCAAAAGTTATTAACAGGCTTAAACAAAAATGCTGATGTTGATTATTCATATGCTGCTAATAATTTTGAATGTTGTATAACATTTAGAATTCAAGCCCTTAGATACTGCTGTCGGCCTTTGTGGTGTTCCTAATAGTTTCTGGATTTTAGATGAGGCTCTGTAATGGTGGGTCAGCCTGTTGTGTAATCTCATGACTCAAGGTCTTGAGCTTTAAGAAAAATACACAGCACTTTGTGGCAGCAGTCAGACTGGCAAGATCCACTAGAAGAAGCCAGCAGCAATGTGCTGGTTGACAGGTCAGTGCATGCTCCTACAGCACAGGCTAATCTTATCTGCAGCCATGCTAGAGAAGAATAATGTATTTCCATGACACAAATTTGAGATACTCCATATGCACAAGCAATACAAAGTTCTGGGAGTGGCCATCATGAGAAATAGTCAACCAGCAGCTATTTCTAGGCCGGGAGCTGACAGAGAAACCATCTTCTCTGCTGCTTTTTTAATTTCATTTGTAACCAAACTCAAAACTGGGATGGCAGGTCAGACTTTGTATTTAAATCAGGTGGTTGCTGGTGTCAGAGGGGCTCCCTTGCTGCTGTTAGAAATTCGCTGGTGTGTGTCATTTAAAATGAAAAAACCCCAATAGTTTATCTCTGTTAGTGTTGCTGACGCCGCAGGCAGCCCAGCCCGATGCAGTTGGCCTGCAGTCTGTCTCCAGCTCCTGCTCCAGGCGTCTCGCAGTCCTTTCACTGGAGAGGTCACCGTACGCTGCAGCCCGGAGCCCTGCGGAGCCCTGAGGGTCAGGCTGCTGCAGTGCCACTTTCTCAGCCAGTATGGGGCCGTGGTGTGGTTTTTGGTGTTCTCGGGGGATCCGCTTCAGGGAGAAGCTGTAGTTGGAGGAACTTGTTTTCATTTTTTCCCTGCTCTGTCCCTGTCCCCCACCCCTGCATCAATGAAAGCAGAAAAATCTGATTGCCTGAGGTCAGGAGAACACGGTTGAACCCCAACAGCACATATTCAGAGGCAGGGAAATGTTGAACAGCAGCGTTTATTCAAAGGCAATAGTGAAAGCACAGAATTGATGGACTCTCGGTGTTTAGCCCAAACTATCAATACTTAGCGGGCATTTTGTCTGCTTTGCTTCTGGTTCATTGTAGCATGCTCTGCCTGGTGTAACGTGCACTCTGGGGCATTTATATCCCCTCATCAGTGCAGAACCATTCAGGCTATCCCTTTTCATTTAAGTTATTGTTTGATAGTGTTAATTAATGCCTCTGTTTAAATTTGAATAGTTTGCATGTTGCTTCAGCGGCTTCAGCTGAAACAGGTAAATATGGCAGATGGTAGGTTTTTAGCTGAACTTCAGTCATCTTATTCTGAGGGTGAAAGAAAGTAAAGATATGGGGGAAACAACCTACAGAGACTGATTGGTCTCTTTATACTCGATGTAGTCACAAAACAAGTGAGGAAAGAAGTTTTTCAGTACATCTATTAATCCATATCAAATCCTCGCTCTTGGAACTAGCACACTGAAAAAGCATATTGCAGCAAAATGTGGTGGTGTCAAAGAGATTGTGACTGCATTTTCCCTTGTACTTCCTTCCCGGATGACATGCTGCAAAGATGGTTATTAGTCTCTATTGCTCACTTGTTTTTAATCAGGTATTTTTTCTAATTTGCTACACTTTTAATAAGCCGTCAATGAAAAAATTCTGACACTCTTTTGCCCTCCAGGAAAACTCTTTATTGAGTCCTAAAGGTGTTTGTTATAAGCTACTGCAGCTTCTCCAAATGGCAGTTTTCTCAAGAAGATGCAAGTTTTGTAATGTGAGAAAGATTTACAAGAATCCTCTTCTGTGTATTTGTGGGGAACTCGGCTCAACTCCCACTGTCTTCCTCACAGCAAAGCAACAGACAGTCTGAGAGCACGGCTGATCCTATTTTCTCCATTTCGGTAAAGAGAATAGTGAGTTGATAGTCCTGGGTATCTGCATTTCATATTGCAGATGGTCTTGGATGCAGATTGGGCTCTGTGGGCATGATTATGCTTTTCTCTGCGGCTCATTCTGAGTGGGCTGCTATATCCAGAAAACACTGTCCATATGGAAAGACTAGCTGGGATCCTGGAAGCAGCATGTAGCTGCTCAGTGTGTTGGTGCACCTGGACCAGAAAGCCCTTCTGTATTGTGCGGTGTGTATCTAGCATGCACCTTCTCACTGGGTCAGGAAGAGAGCAGCGCTGCCAGAGCTTGTTTCAGGCTCTTACTTCGGGATGCAGCTTTTTGTCTGATTCACAAGGTAACACAAAACAAAAAAAGGCCTTAATTCCGTGGGTTATAGGGTACAGAAGACTTTTCCCCTTGGTATTTCTAGCAATGAATGTCCTCTTTGCCCACTTCAGTCACTTGACAGCAAGCAGTCCTTGAATATTTTTTTTTGTATTTTTTTTAATGTCATAACTTCTCAGAAATATTTGGCACTTATTTTCTAAACAAAATATTATGATTCTATGTACTTGTCTTCCATGAGGATTTGAGCCTTTGAGATGGATTTTAATAGTGGGATTTTTTCAAGCTCTTTCATGGTCAAGAGGATAATACATTCTTTTATAGAAACTGAGATTCCTACCCTGTAAACAAGAAATTACAGAAGAGCTGAAAAAAAATAGCACAAGGACTTGGAGTGTGTGCGTGTCTGTGAGTAGCTGATGGATATGTTTTAATCTCTGGAATTGGACTTTTTTGTTTTTTTAACTTGGTCAGCACTATTGACCTAAGTTAAAGATTGACTTGACTGAATGTGAAGGGTGTTGTTTCAGTAGGGAATGGGTTTCAGCATCAAATTGATTTTCCAAACAAAGGAAGTCTGATTATTGCCTTGATAATGTTTCAGGTATTTTCTGTCAAAGTATTTTTTGGTGTCGTTCAAAACAAAAATACTTTCAATTTTAGTGTTCAACCTCTCCTACATAATGAAAGAGTCAGCTAATCTGTACTAGCATGATTTAACACAAAGTAGCTTGAGCAGACATTCTGTTGCTAGTAGAATTTACAAACTCTGCTCAGATTAAGAAAGGTGTACCAGTCAAAGCACTACTTTTACTAGTATAGCTCCATCTGCAGTAGGAATTCTGCCTTTTGAAACCTGTAACAAACAGAAGGGCTTCCAGCCAAAGTCCTAGAGTTCGTGAAAGCCGAGGAACTGGTGTTAATCCTAATTTAAGATCTTTGAAGGAAAAAAAAAAATCAATGTAATTATTTACCTGTTTTGCATATATGAGATATTTCTGTACTGAGAGAAATTGTTGGTATAACTATACTACAAATCTTTTTTGTGGACACTGACAAACAGGAGACATAATATTTATAACCACAGTTTTTGAGTTTAACTTACAGGAGTTACTAGTCAGCTGTTTTCTGTTTACTTTGAAAGTTCTAAGCTTCAAATACTTAGAATAGCATGTCATCATAATATTAATATGCTTACACATTTAATTGAGGGTAGGGTATTTAAAATCATAAGAAATATGAAAGAATATGAGGAGTGATGCTCTGATAAACATACAGGGAAGTCTCAATATCTAGCTGTGTAACTGCCACTAGAGTTTGCTATTGATTGATCATTTTCTGTATTGCGGCTGATAGCTTTGATAATTAATGGGAAAGAAAAACTGAGTGTATTTTTGTTGTTAGACACTTCAGACCCAGTAGTAGTAGCTAAAGGACTCCCATAGATATATATCCTGTGTCTTTGTTGAGATGTTTCCTGATGATAGCTATTATCAATAAGCTCTTTCTAATGTTGACAATGCCTTAGCAGAGCTAATGTGAAAACATTTAAAAAATACCTAACGCCAACTTTAAGATCTTAATTATAGTGAGGCAAGAGCTAAATCCAGTGTTGAGCCAGCTGGACACTAATCACATCTATCCAGCAATGTTGTGAATCAAGGTGAGCAGCTTGGCAAGAATAACATGTCAAATTGTCTTTCTTTGCTAAAGCGGAGCGTTAAACATGCTGATAGGTACTTAGTGGAAGCCAGAGGTGCCGTCTCTCAGAGAAGGGAGATGCTGCCAGCCAGTTAATTGGTTATATCTTGCTTCTGAGTGAGGCAGCGACTCTCAGTTTCTGTTCAGTGTAGAGTTCTGTGGGAGTCAGGAGCTGGGAGCTGATGACTCTCAACACACTGGGACGCTGGCCCTATGCCAGCCTGCCAGTGTGGTCTTCAGCATTAGCCATAGCGCATCTTTTTGCATCAGCACCATGGGATGCTGATCTCTCCTTTGTAGAAAGCACAGAGGCCAAACCGGAAACTGTTTTTTCTCGCTCACTGCCAAATGCAACTTAATCATCTGTTTTGTTGTTACTAATTCTGAAGTAAATTTAACTCATGCTACTAAAATGCCCACAGAACGAGTCCTGCATTTGTAGTGGAATGCAGAAGTGAAACGGCTGGTGTAATACTGAGATCTGCTGTTTGCTATGGATCCAAAGGTATATTTGGGAGTGCAAGCCTGGCATTACTCTTCTAATGGTGCTAGTGACAGCTGAGCTGGAGTTACAGAAATGAATTATGTTCTAAATTCTCATTTAAAAAACATTTCTTCTGCTGAAAACGGTCTAACTGGAGGGTTTTGGTGCAAATCAGAAATACGAATGAAAGCTGCTTTGTCCTGTCTTTGCAGTGGCACCTAAAAGACATAAAAAGAAATTGCAATGTTGCTTAGACCCACAGATGTGTCCAGAACTGCACTTCAGATTGGACCTTTGGATTTGATGCCTTTGTAGCATTTTAATCAATACGAACGTACTTGATTTTCTTAGCAAATAGATTTACAGATTGGGACCCTGTAACTCCAGCTCTTGGGATTTTTAGGTAGTGCCTGTTCTTTTCTGCAAGCTGCTCCCGTGATCCCCTTTCAGTTTTGAATGCTGACAGGAGCAGAGCTTTAGAGGACTCAGTTGACTCTTTTTCCTAGGGAGATCTGAACATACTGGATCCTGTAAGTTGAATTTTAACAGACTCCCTCCTTCAAACTCCCCAGGGAAGGAGATACCTAGGTGCTGTAGGTCTTGTTGTGTGGAGCTGTGGGCACTCGCTCTCTGTCTGGAACAGACAGTGGCCAGGACTCGCCTTGCATCCTCAGAAGGGTGCAATAAATTGGGGCTGCTCTACACTTACTACTTATCTTTCCCTGTAGCTGCTGGGGCCTGGAATTGGCTGATGACTTTTTCCACATCTGCTCTTCCCCACCCCGATCTATACCCAGCTGGAGAACAGTTGATCCATAACTGTGAAATGCCACCCCTCTGTCTCCTCCAAATAATTTTAGAGACTAAGAATCATTCTCCCACTCTGCTAGTAGTTGAGAAAAGAGCAAGTTTTTCTAATTTGCGAGGCTGAAGCTCATAAAGCAATAAGTGTAAAACAAACATTCTGATGATTCCTTATCTGAATAGATAAGAGGAGTGACTGAAGTTCATCTCAGATTAAATGCTGTCGTAATCTATTAGTAGGATCCACTCACATCCCATAGGAGAAGTGTGCTTACGTTGCTAAATATGACGTGCTATCAGCTTCAAACCACAGTGGAAGATGAAAGCGTGATGCTGAAGTAAAGTCAAAAGCAAAATCAAGCTGAGAATTATGTTGGCATGATTCTAGTAGTTAAATATTTACCGGAAGCAGACTGCTCTTACAGTCTCCTTTTTCTTCAACCATCGGTATAATAAGGTAATAAACCATGCATAGAACATAGGTCTCCGGGGAAATAGCTGCAAAGGATCCTGCTTCTTGACCGAGGACAATTAATGTCCGGTTCCTTTAAAAAAAGAAACTAGAATAGATTAATTATTTGTTGAGAGTCACTGGAAAACAAAGTTTCTGCTTGAGCTGTAGAGTTGGTGTAGCACAGCGTAAGGGAGTATTTTGCCTGAGTTCACGTCTGCGAGTGTCAGGATGGGTGCTGGCTGTAAGGGGGTGGCTGTAAAATGGACCTGAACATAGTGGTTAGATGAGGTCAGATTTTGCTATTTATCAGCTGCAAGTTCAGTAGCCAATCTTACCTCTCTTTAGCCTGCTGCTTGTAAAGGAAGGAGTTGTCAAGCCTGTGGTCCCGGTGGTGATTGATGTTAGTGTTGTATCAACGGGTGCAGCGATTACGCAAGGCCTCTCTCCTTACCATACACTACTTTTGCAGGCACGGGCCTGAGTTTGCCGGCTTTGTTTGGTGTTGTCCTCCTTCATAGCCCCCTTCGTGCTCACCCTGGTTTCTCCCTCTGGACTGAAATCCTTAATGCTTCTGCAGAAGTCCAGAATCCGTGTTACATGGAAGGGGAAGAGCAGCGGCAGTATGACAATGCCTGCTGTGTCTTAACACAGCTGCTAACATCACCCCACAACTGCTGCTACTGAATAGAGGGAGCGTGCTCACGTGTACCTTATGTTTCGCACATGCAGAATACAAGACGAAGTTCTGAAGTGGCCGGTGTATTTTTTTCCAGGCTTTGTTGTCTCACTGGTGCTGAAAAAAGAGAGCCATTTGATAAGAGATCGAAAACCGTAAATGCCTCTTGTGTCTCGGTGAAATCCAACGGCACAGATGTTGAGAGGGAAACTCAAAGGCATCTGAAGAGCAATGTAAAAGTGACAGGTTTTAGGGAGATTGACATAGTACTTATTTTGTAATTTTTGTTGTCGTAAAGTAAACTTGAAGATGCTTGATATTCCATTTTACTAGGGGCTGTCTGAGTGCCAGACAAAAAATTGCTAGACAAAAGGAAAAGAGCAAATGTAATACCTTTGTGGTGCTCCTTCCCATCTCCCTGGGAGGAAACCCACTGAATTTTGGCACTCCTGAAAAACGGTTTTAATGATGAGGAAAACATGTGAATATGCTAGGATGGTAGGAAAGACCAGTGTAATTTTGTGTTGCATGTGTGGGAGGAATCATTTCAAGGGACAAGAGAATAAGAGCGCTGGTATGACAGTACCTGAAATATTATATTAGGCTTCAGTGTTCCTATTACCATAAAGATATTGATCATTGAAGGGAACTCAAAAGCAGCGTAAATGGGTAGAAGCCGTAGAGATTCATTTATGAGGAAAAATTTAGGAATTAAATATGCATGACTTGCCTAAGCAGTGACTACAGGAGTTCATAAATCTAACAAGCATGAGAGGTGCAAGCACAGAAAAAATAAAAGAACTATGTGTGTAGTCAGGGATGAGGCTGAAATGGAAACTTTGAGTATCCTACGCGTGACTTCTTGAGAGCGAAATGGTCTGAGCTATTAAATACCCTGCTTTGGGAGAGGACAGGAATTCATTACTTGACATACACAGAGTTATGCTAGCCAGAAGTCTAATAAATATGTAGCAAGAAAATTCCTGTCCTTTTAGGGTGATTAGATGTATGTATTGAGTCTGGCTTCATCCTGTGACATCAGTCACATTAGCTGTCAGTGTTACTTGAATCTAGTGTTGAGGACACACAACACAACAGCAGTTAACCACGCTGTCCTGGGTCCTACAGACAAATGTGGATTTACAAACCTGACAAACCCTTCACTCTCTTCTCATCCTTGAACACCAGGTTGAGGGGAGGAGAGTGTCACGGTCTTTTTGGATCTCGAATTTACAGGACAATGTACTCTGTAAATTAAGCTTTGTTTAATGAGCTCATTAGGAAAGAAAACAAATGAACGTGTCAAACGAGCTCAATCCGCCTTGTACAGACTAGTCTAACATGTGAATTTGCTAATTCATCACTTAATTCGTGAGAGTTCTGACTCCTAAGTTCTCTGATTCGTAACTTGTGCACCTGTGAGCAAAGCAGTTACCTCGCCGGGGGTGCGAGTGCTCATTCTTCCTCCTCCCGCAGGGTGCGGGCATCCCCTGTGTCCCACTGCGAAGCATGAAAGCCTCAGCAGTCCGACTGCTGCTGGATCCGCTTCAAAAGCTTTTTGGGTAAGCTGAGGAAGTTGGGTCTATACCATTTCCATAGGTTAGTGTATTCTGAAAAAAATGCCAGACAATCGGAATGCAAGGGTGATGGCTGCAGGAGACAGCAAGCTGCAGGTGGTAACAGCTGACTAATGACCTTTAGCCCTTCCTGCTCATTGTGTCCTGCCAAGGCATTGCTCTTGTTTTGACCTGGTGGCACTGCTCCCAGCATACATCAGGCCTTGGGATGGGCTGCGTGTTAGCCAAAATCTGAGCAGGACCTGAGTGAACAGGCACAGAGAGACTTTCTCAGACCTGCCTCTCCATCTGATGGTCAGGCTGAAGCTAAGTGGCAAGATCTCATCCTCCTTTGCCAGGGACTCGTTCTTAGACCTTTGCTGCTCTTCCTTGGGATTCTCCTTTGAGAATGTACCAGTTGCATTTTCTGCTACTTACGGTCACTGAAGTATGCAGGCATGACAGAAGTCTACCTGAAACGGGCCAGAGGCCGGAGTAGAGGTGACTGCCATACAGCTGCTGTGTGCTGCACTTGTTGCTTCTACTTGTTGCAGCTATTTTCTACGTTTAGCAAAATAGCTGAAGCTAAAACCAAGCTGCTGAGTGTCATTAATACATGTCATCTTTGCAGAGATAGTTGTGAGACAAAGCAGAATCATAGTGTGACAAGGATGTCAAGCTGCTGTACTTTGTGAAACCCATGTTAAATGCACTTGTATCTTGCTCTTTCAAAGAGGATGCATGTGCTGTGGAAGGGAATGAAAATATTGTTGCCCTGTTCTCATTCCTCCTGGAGCATCCCTAAGGGATCTGCCCACCCATAGTTGAGTGGGGGGGATGCTGAGCTAGCTGGACTCTTGTCTGGACCATGGCGGCCATTCGTAGGATCTGAGATCAGTTCTTGGTTTCCGTGTGGTTCTTTTTTCTTGACATCTGATCAGCTATGCCTCCAAAATACAGACAGCAGATGGGACAACACCCCCAAAAAACCAAGGTCCTTTGATCAAAAAATAGTTAAGTCAACAAAAATGCACTTATAAAAAAAGTAGGATTTAGACATTGTAGATTTAAAATTAAAAAGTTGTAGATAGGTAGTTTATAATGTAATGTTTATCTTGGTAGGGTTTTCTTCTGCTGGGTCCTAGAAGAGGGAAGCACACAGTACTCTTTCATACGTGATGCAGAGATGATACTTTGATACACAGGTTTTGTTCTTTGTTCCACCATAAGCTTTGTGTGTTACCTTTGGCAAGTCACTTAAACTGTGGTGTTTTTTCAATCTGGATAAAGAAGTAATTGTACTTCTCTGCCTGCAGCAGTTGTCTGAGGATCAGAGAGAGAGAGATGCTCAATTATACTGAGAAGAAGAGACTTATAATTGTGCTCTAAAAGATAAGAACGTGTTTCCTGCCTCCAACCTTTTCCTCTTTTCCAAACCAAATTTTTCAAAAAAATTTTTTGGCAGGCTCGCTGCTTCGCTGTTGAGCAGCGAATACTGACAGCTGTTATGTTCTGGGAGGAGGTGCTCTTTACTATCTGCCTGAACACCCAGCAGTTGAAAATAAAACACTGGAAAGGATTCAGATGCCAAGTGTTCATTCTGTTTCATATTTAGGAAGCCAACTGTGGTTAGTATGCCAGCCGTGTAGGGTCAGGCTGCTGAAGTGGAGGCATCCTTCAGAGAAAGTGAAGCGAGGAGCCGTGAAGGGCTGTCTTGGGGCACCCCCTACTCCTTTCTTGGCAGGCGTCAGTCAGCTCCTGACTGTCACGGGCTGGAAGTGCAGGACGTATCGGAGCAGCTTCTTCTTGGGCATTGGCTGTAGTGAAATAAGAGCATGACTTTCTTTCCGTGATAGGGGCTAAACAGTGACATGAGCTAAAGTTAATAGTGTGACGTAAAGAGGCAGCACCCCACAGAGACCTAGGAATCCTACAGCCCTATAAAAATTTTTGCTGTTGTTGCCAGTTTAAGTTTCAGAAAGCTCTTGTTCTTTCCGAAATTTAAGCTGTTTTGTTATTGTTTAAGTGCAGCTGTCCCTTGAAGGGTTGAACTCATGAAGCACGTTGTTAATTTAGTCAGATAGTTAACAATTACTTTATAATATCCCAATGAATTACACAGTGCAAAGTAAATACAGATTTTCAGCACTTTGACTCATATGCAGGTATATTATTGGCTGCTGGAGCCTGGCTAAATCTTCACGCTCTAAGCCGATGGATATTGTCAGTAGTTGTTCCAGTTCAATCATCAGTGAAATATTCACAGATTTACAGTCAGCGTAGAAGTGAAGCTGTCAAAACAACCCGCTTGATAATGATAAGGAAATAGCTATCAGAGAAGCAGCAGGCAGCTTCCGGGCTGAAATGTTCCACTTCAGAAGTTTCAGCACCATTTGCTTTTTGTATCATTTCTGAGAAATGCGTAAATAAAAATTCTTTCTTGTTTGTGTTTGGTTTTAAGGATTTTGAAATATCCAAATTTGTCATCTGACTATTGTTTTTAGTATTTTTTTTTTTCTATTTTTGCTTGCAAAGGAAGAAAGAAATAGGAAATAGATGAATGACTTACTACATGGGTTGTAAAAAAATACACAGTGATGGATGAATGTATACAGCTTAACTGCCTGACAGCATTGTCTGCAGGCAAGTGGTTGAAGCTTATTGTTTTAAAGTTTTCAAAAGAGACTATCATATTAATAGTAGTGTGGGTTAAGTACCCACAAGTATAAATGCAGCAGTTGAGGTCAGCTATTTCCCATCTGATTTCTTAAACACAGGTCTACTTTTCAGATGGAAGAAATGAAAGGAAATAGTGCTATTGTACTGGGCTGCTTGGCTCTGTGTGGAAGGTCTTCCTTTCACGCTCTAAGGGAAATAGGAATGGGATGTGGAAATGGTCTCATCTGGGATCCAAGTGAGGATACATTATGAAAGTAAGCGCAGACTGAAAAAGAGGGCAATTTAGAGAAATACAGAATCATAGAATCCTCTAGGTTGGAAGGGACCTTTAAGATTATCGAGTCCAACCATTAATCTAACACTGCCAAAACCACCACTAAACCATATCCTTAAGCACCATGACTACCCATCTTCGAAATACCTCCAGGGAAGGTGATTCCACCACTTCCCTGGGCAGTCTATTAATACAATGTTAATAATATGCCAAACCTGCAAAAAGATCACCCTTCTGTGCAGGAGGGATGAGAATATGCAGTGTTGACCTCAAAAATAGCTGCTGACTGCTTTTCTTTTCCCATTGCAGTAGTTTTAATTTCATTTGCCTGCTCTTTCCATGCTATGTTTTTTTTCTCTATAGCTTCAAATGAAAGCCATAAAGATGAGAAAAGAGACACTAGGGAGAAAGCCCAGCTCCTGAGGAAGCAGATGCATCAGGTGAGAAAGCGGCACGCAGTCTATGTTCCCTGCAGCATGCAGATTGTGGTTGGCTCCGCTGCTCTGGGATATTGCTCAAGTTCCTGTATTTGTGCATGACCCAGCCCTCTAAATCCATGTCTGCAAATCTTCATCGGGGCCACTCTGGTATTTGGCCTGACTGTTCAAGGAATTGGTATCTACTCAGCTGGTGACCTACCCGAGGTCACCAGACAGGGTTATTGTCCCCAGGGACATCTTTTACGGGGTACGTGCAGTGGTGGAGGAAGATTTCAGGCAGAGAAGGATGAAGCAGAGCTCAGAGTACAAGCTCCGCACCTTGCCGTTCCCTGGCCTTCTTGCGCTGTCTGCATGAGCTGTGTGGGCATCTCAGTCCCTCCCGGAGGTGAGCTCCTGTTCCACAGCTTAGCTGTTACATTGCTAGCAACCACTAAATTGCTCTATGCATCAGTGCTTCCCATAAAAGTCAATGCTTTTCATGTGATCTATTTAGAATACAACATAGTTACCACTGCACCAGAATTCAGCTGTTCTTGTGACTTCCCTTTTAGGACACAGACTTTNCCAGCTCGGTTTTTTTTGGTTTGTTTGTTTTCTGATCCAAGATATAGAATGTCCCATAGGCGACTTCTCCAAGATTAATTTAGGCTAAGACACTCCTTCCCTGGTTACTTTTTTCTGCCTCTTCTTTTGTTCTTAGATTACTGAATTAATCAACTTAAATCTCTCGTGCTTCTCCTCTCCTACTCTATCCTTTTATTGTTTTTCCTCTCTCTCTGGGCTGGTTTTCAGTTGGCTCGGTTTCGTGTTCTGGTTGATCAGCTGGTTGTAGCGCTGAAGCTGGGACAAGGCATTTTGCTGTGATCTGTACTCCGTATCTCCTTAAGATGATCAAAAAATTGTCCAGATGTTCCTGAATGCTCAGCAAAGGAAACATGTTTGCAAGCACCTCCAGGCTAGCTGAGACGGTTGCAGGAGTATTGGAGATTGAGAACAGTGCTCCCAACAGAGAGTCTTTGAAATCTTTCTTTTTCTCCCCGGGTGGGTCTGTCCTTCCTGCCCTGCAGAACTCCAGCAGAAAGGTTGTTTGTCCTTATTATGGAGTGTCTGCCAACCCTGGATTGCTTTCAATAGTCAAACATTAAGTTTAGAAACAAAGATACTAAACCCTTAGTTTGCAGTTTATTTTTGTTGACATCTCAGGCTCTCGGAGAAAACACAGGCTGTACCTAATACCTGTAAAATTGCAGTGGTAACAGCAAAATATAGGTGAGATCTTGGGGATTATTAAAATGCAAATTGAGAGTCAGCGGGAGGTGTCACCATAGGAATGGTGGCAGTGGTGCAGGATGCAAGATTAAGGTACGTAAGGAGTTGTGGATAGAAAAGCAGCGAGTCTCTGGTGCCGTAGCTTGGTGTTGTGATGCTGATCACATCTGCCCTGCTGAGCTCCCCTCTGATTAAATTAAACTGTATAGAAAATACAAACATCATTGCTGAAAACAGTTTTACAGCTAATGTACTTCGATTTTGTACCTTTAGGCCTGCAACATACTGTGAAAGCTTGAGCCATTTTATAGCTACAGCAACCCCCTTCCCTCTTCCGCCTTCTTGGTTTTGCAGAATGTTTTGTTAAACCTACAAGTGGTTCGGATTCACTCTTTGGAATATAAGGAAGCAGGATTTTCCTTATTTAAATTAATATGGGAGAGGTAGTTGGTTATCGCGCTTTATCTGAAATATCTGTTTTGTTTTGGGCTGAAATGCTCTGGAACCCCAGGAAATGTGAGTGTTGCCTTGTGGGAACTCTCTGTTCTGTGTAAATATGTGGTATGTGCAAAACTGATGCAGAGTTAAAGATCCCCTAACAGCCTTTCTTGATGTTTATATTCAGGTAGCCTGTAGTGATGTGATTATAGGTTGCATAAGACAAGCTGTCATAGTTAGATGGCTCATAGACCTAATGAGCCTGTTTTTCTGCAGATGTGTGACAAATATTCTCCTGGTCATCCTTGTCCTCGCCCACAGGATTTGCATTGTCGGGCAGGGAGTGGGAAGTGTCGGCAGGTCCCCGGCTGGTACTGCAAGGGCTGTCTGCGTGCCGGCATCTGGGAGTGGGTGAACCATTGCCTTTTCCTCCCTGGAGGTGTTCATTTGCATCTCTCTCTTCCATTCGGTCTCCAATTTTTCCATGCAGCGTGCAAGAACATCATAACCTTGAGACCCCTACCATCTCTCAAGATTGAGTTGAAATTCGCCAGCGGGTTCAGAAGCTCTTAGGATACGGAGACCAGGCGACTCTCTTACAGCAGCATTGCTTCCTTACAAACCTGTGCCATGCTCACGGTGCACAGGTACAGTACAATGACTGGAAAAAGTGCATCGTTTATCTTAAGAAGTACTCCTGGAGGGGATTCGACACTCTGTGGTCTCAGGTGGGGAGTGGCTGGGGAGAGAGGAAGAGCGATGTCTCAGCATGTGCGCATGCTTCAAATGCTCATTTCTGGCTAGACGCAGGCAATTCTGTGCCCTTAAAACCATGGGTTCAAGCCTGTATCTTCCAGTGTCGCTTTACACGGAGGTAAAATTTTGTTATTAATTTTAGAAAAAACTTAATTAGCCAGGGTTTTTTTTTTTTTTTAATCTCCTCAGCAGTGAGGAGGACAATCCATTTTGCTCAGTGCAGCAGCATGCTGGAGAAACAGAACAGATGGCAAATGGAAATCTTTGTAATTCTATCTTTAGATTATTTTCTTCCTTTTGTCAACTTATTTGTTACTGTTTTGACCACTTTGTTCAAGTGGTTTTGGGTGAGTGCTGGGATACGTGATGGATCTCTCCCCATATGCAGCTGTTCAGCATGCTGATAAGAGTGTAAGAGACTTCTTATAAAGAAAAAAAAAATCTCTTTAGACTACTAAAGTGCTTTGTGAACTCCATGAAAGTGGTCTCAATACAGTTTGTATTCCTGGTTGGTATGAATAAATACCGTGCCAGTTCTTGTGAACTGGGTGCCATGTGTTGTAGAAAGTTTAACAAAAATACAATGTAATGTACAATTTATCAACACCAAAGAAAAAGCTATATGGCTTGGTACATTGTGGAGATACCACAAATGATAGGAAATTGAGGATCTTCTGCAGATGTGACAGGCACTGGAAGACCACCTTGGAAACCCAGGAAGCTGAGTGGGAGGCGAGCTGCTTACCATCACTACCAAAATAGGTGTTCAGCTGGTCAAAAACAAATCCCCAGACTTCTAAGCTCTTAGCTTGCTTATGAGTCCTCTCTTGATACTGCTCAATTTTATTCTCATCTAACAAACTGCCATGCAGAGCTACTGGGAATTCAGGAAGTCTTGCTTGGGATCAGCTTCTCCTTCTGGCTGGCAGGGATCAGCAACCCCGTGCAGCCATGTGGGTGGCTCTGCCCTGGTTGCCTTACTCTTACTGGACCTGAAACAGCACACAGGATTTTCTCCTTGTAGTGGGCTTCAGGATGTGATTCCAGATGGTGAGGCTGAAATGAAAATTTTAAGGTTCTGCAAGTAATGAGCACTGTTAGGCAGCAAACCAGAGGTAGAATCAACCCAAAATAATATTGCTGTTCTTTACCAGAAGGGAATTTTTAAATGAACTGGGGAGTTAACTGACCACATCCACCTGGTTTTTAGGCTTTTCTAATTCAGGCCAAGGACAGGAAGGATATATCTACCAAATAGCTAGTTGAAGTTCATGACAGTGCCTATTTGATGTCATCTTCCCATAGCTCAGGGCTTGCAGTACTTATCTCTGCTCTAGGCAGAATAGGAGTATGACTCTCTAGAGAGTGACCTGTCATTTACCTTTGCTAGTTAACATGAAACTCTGGCTAATAAGTATTCCTTGATTTGTTGCTTTAATCTTCTAAAGGTAAAACTTAGCATTTGACATTGCCTCCCTTTCCTTGGGAAAAAAATAGAGTCCCTAAGTGCCTTAAATAGAGTAAATGGTTTTCTTAGAAACTTCTGACTGTGTTTCGCCTACCTGTGAAGGCTATGATCTTACTTGTAGGACATTAATTATGAAACAAAATTGAGTAATATTTTTAAATGATGATGCTAGAAACCTTTTACTAAGTGCCTCAAAATTGCCTGTGGCTAACAGCTTAGGATTTCAAAACACAAAGGAAAGGAATTCAGCTACTCATCATTTGACAAAGGCTGGGCTCTGGCTGGTATGCAATTTTGTAAGGGAATAATCACATGTAATGTAACGGAGATGGCAGGCTAGCTTGACCATAAGGAGAAAAAAATAGGCAATTTCTTCTGATTGCAGGAAATCCTTAGCACTGATTACGCTTGCGCTGTATGAAACCTTTTACTGTTGTCTCTATTACAATTCATCTTTAATTTATATTCTTGAAGTCAATTCTCCTTGAAAAATGCACTTGAAAACTTGTCTTTCTCCTTTTTGTGCATGGATTCTCTCTGACACTGTGAAAAGTACAGTAATCCAGTTTAAATCATAGTTTGACAAACCAGAGGTAGGAATAAGTAAGACCTAACTGAGCTACCAACATACTGATTACTCATACCTACTAAAACGTACTTGTCTTTAATTCATAAATAAGATGTCAATAAAGTGAGAGCACAAAGTTAGCTGTGAATGCAGTGATGCCACATGTTTGGGGTGGCTGTGTAAGAGCTCTTACCTGCTGCTATTTGAGTATCCTAAGCATCTAGAGCAAAATACAATTACTGGTAAAATGTACAGATTACCTAAACAATATGGTTTACCAGTTGCTTGACTGATTAATGGAGAGGTCAGTGGTGGGTAACTCTGGGTGTTTGCTGAGGTTAATTCCTTTTCATCCCTTATAACATGTAAAGGCTGGTAGAAGTTAGGCTAAGTGTCATTATTTCCATCTTAAGATATCCCAGTTTCAAGATATGGGGAACTGAGGGTTTCCCATTAAGCTGGAAGGTATTGGAAACTTTATCTTCTGTATCTCACTTTCACCCAGTGGTGTCATTTGAATATGTTTTAAAAAAAAAAAAGAAGAAATTATAGGACATAAAAAATAAGGTTCCCCATCTGGGGAAGAATGTAAATGACAGACTATGTCCTGTAAAGCAGCTGTTCTGAAAGGGGCAGGGAGCTTGTGATGGCTGGATTTGAATCCCATCATGAGGTTGTAGTCAAAAGATTTTTGGGCAGGTGAGTATGGGGAGGGAACTGTAAGGTAGGATCGTTATTCTCCCATATAACATTAGTGATTCTGGAATTCTGAATGCTGGAGAGCTGGAAAGTTTGAGTTTCCTTTAATGAAGTTACAAGATTGTTTCCAGAGTGGAAAAATATTCTACAACAAAAAACTGAAGACTTTCAATCTGAATATCTTCTTGTGGCCTACAGATACCTATAAAGGAGCAATATTTCTGAGGCTCAACAACTGTTAATATAAGCAGGTTAGACTCTACAGAGACTAACTTGCTCAACCCATTAAATAGAAATATAATGCCTGGGTTTTTTGTTTTTATTTTGCTATGCTAGTTTATAATTGTCATCTCTGATTTATGGAAAATCTACAACATTGATCTACTAAAATTTTTATAATCAAAGCAAAGACGTTTTCTGAAAAAATATGTTTCACCTTAGGTTGAGCTTTGTGCAGAAATTGCTGTGCTGTATTATGCAGCATATCAGATAGGACTGATCTCACTGGTCCATTCCCTCCTTAATATCTCTGGGTGTGTTTTCTGATCTGTACTGTCGCTGTTTTGATTCCCTAGCTATTTTCAATAACTGAACTGGATAGCAAAACAACCACAAACAACAACAAACCAAACCAAACAAAAAGCCCCTAAGGCTCTTACTGTTCTCCTTTCCATATGATGTGGTTACCAATATAAAGGTGATACAGTGATGTATGGAAATGCTCTGTGTCAAAATATATACAGGGCTAAACAGAGCAAGAATTTAGGGAGTTTGTCTTGGTTGACAGCCAGCACTAAGAAAACCGCTTCCTGGAAGCTAGGCTTGTGTTTAGATGGTAGAGGTGTATTTTCTGGTGAGAACAGCAGGTTGTTTACTTGTGCAGAAGACCTGAACCCTGCAAAATAACATGCCAGTGCATGCTGCAGAGACCTGGGAAACGAGCACTGGTTCTGCTGGTTGGGCGCTACTCGGCTCCTTTCTGACGTGCTGCGTTACTTGTGCGTTTCTCTCTTCTGCCCTCCCCCCCGCNCTCTATTTGGTGGCTTGTGAGATCCCTGAGCTGAAATAGCATTGAGGCAGTTTAAATAAGGCTACGCTCTTGGCTGCATGTGTATCAGAAATACATAAACAATACTAATATATTGTGACATTTCTTATGCAATTCTCTTTCTAATAAAACTGTGTGAAGAGAAAAGCTAACAACAACCAGACTTATCTGCTATCTTCATGTGTTGTTTAGCTTATCAAATCAGGTACTTGATTATATTCAGTTTTTATTACTACAAAGACATGGATTGATTTTTGTGTGGTTGTTTATGTGAACTTTAATTTACTTATATATAGGATATCATATTTGGGCAGTACCTTGACAAATTAACTTGTGTACCTGTTGGCTGTTGAGTTTTCAACCTTAACTAAAAAAGTTTTATTCCTGGCATTTTAAATGTGGTGAGGGAAAAGAAGGAAAAAAAAAAAAAAAAAAAAAAAAAAATGAATTTTTTTGGATTTTTTTTGNAAAGAAGAATGAATTGATTTGAGTATTGTTAGTGGTGTTCTGTCACTCTCAGCCACACTGAGGAGTACCAGTGGATCTGTATGCCGTTTCTCCTCTAAATTCACTGACATTTTGTTTGGGATAGGCGTTTATGACTAGACTTTTCATTGTTCTGCGTCCTGCAGTTTCCCTCAGCTAGCCATTAGTGTATTGAGTACTTTAACTGCTTTATCCTGTTGACAAAGTAAATCTTGACCATTGATATTTGTATTTTGAAGAATACTATTACCAAAAATGTGAAGATGGCTGATTACTTCTCATGAAAACCCAAGAATGTTGTCTTGCCTGTTTTCAATACACTTTTTCACGTACACACAAAACAGTTATACTTTCCTGCAAAGCTGAATATACAGAGTATTATCAGTAAGGGTATCCATTAATGGAGATGTAAATCTGGACAACTGTAATGACCTGTAGCAGAGAATGAGATTGGTTTTGTTTTCTGGAGAAAGTTGTTAAAATATCTTAGATCAATGCTTTTTTTCCATATACACGCATTTCGACATTAAAGGAAAGGTTTTAGAAGAGAACATCACTACAGCTTTAAGGAAGATATTACACAGTTATGTCTCACTGACCTAAAAACATGGTGCAGAAATGTATGCTTTCAACTGAATCTCTTCATCCCCTGTACAAAACACATTTTAAGTGACGAATGTATTACAAATCCCTGTAAGTGTCCATATGGAAATCTCCAGTTCTGATTACTACAGCTTGCTCTATGCTAGGTAGCAATCCATGAGACAAGTCTCCTTAAATCTAATCCTGATGTGTGTTAACCTCAACACCTCTAGTGGTATAGAGTACAGCGAGTTATGGTTGGCTTCATGGTCTGCTTAGGGTGTATTTCTTCTGTAAAGCTGAAGTTTAGAGACTGAATAACCCGACATTTTATAACATGCACATGGATTTGGGGTGCTCAGTTGGAAGGCGGGTGTGACTGAGGTTGAAGTCTGTGGTAACTTCTGGGTGCTTGATGCCAGGCTTAAATACCTTGAGTGTGAAACACCTTGAGGTTAGCGCCCTGTCTGAAAACTTGGATGTGAGTGACTTTGCCAAGTCTGCACGCTGAGTCAGAACCAGAATCACCGCCTGGTCTTACTTCCAGGTCAGCAGGAAGAAAATTGCTGCACTGTAAAATGGCAAAGAATACGTCAGTGTGGCTCTTTTGCTTTTATGGATGTTAAAATTGGTACCTTTACTGAGATGAGAAAGATACGCTCCTATAATAGACTCCGGGAACAGTCTGTGCTGTCCCTGGCTGGGTGCAGGCTGAATTGGGAAGAGCTTGCGATAGGGCTGCAGGAAAAATGACTGAAAAGTCCATCAAAGATGAAGAGGAAGTACCTGTGTATGCATTAAGCAGTTTATGAAGCCATTTTCCTACAGAACAGTGGTTTCTCACCACAGATTGCACACCTTTTCCATGCTTCTGACAACACTTTTGTTATAACTTGATTGGTCTAAGAAAGGCACCAAATAACATGTCTTTGAATATGTGCCCACAGTGCTCCTACCTTGCCAGCATTTAGGCCTTGTGAATGGCCGCAGGCTCTGAAAAGCAATATTTGCAATGCTCCAGTGCTCGCGCTGGAGGCAAAGCTACCGGTGACCTTTATGGAAGATGACAGTCTTTCCACATTGTTAGAGATAAAGAGGCAGAAAGTATTTTTTTGGTTGGTTGGGGATGCTTTTGTCCGTATGCACAGAATAACATGTTAAAACTATTCTAAATACAAATGAATTGTTGTTAGAAGGGTACTGGGTAAACATGCTGAGTTGGAACAGCTCACCCTTGCTCCATAATAGCACTGCTCCTCTCCGTTGTTTTGGTGGTACGGAGTGGCAAGCTTGCTGCCAGGAATGAGCAGATGTTGGATGTCAGTTTGGAGTAACCTCTCTGTAATCGTATTTTATTTGAAATTAACATCTCTAATGTGCTAATGTTTTATGCACCCTAGTAGAGGGAATGTGGGCTGTTGGATCTTTGGCTGCTTGTTAACTGTTTCTGACTGTGAGTGGCTGGTAGCTGTGTAATTAAATAATCTCAAATCTTAGTGGAAACTGACTTTGGTAGACAGACATACAGCATGATTATGTGTCTTGTTCCTATACAAAACCACACTACCGAAGCAAAAGAAAAATCCGGATTATCCATAACTCTGCACAATAGTCCTAACCTGAGGTGGGAAGATGATGGGGGGTTTCCCCTCTTCTTCTGTTGGCAGAGTTAGTAAGGCTTTGAATTGCCCCTGATGAACTGAGAAACTTCATCTGGAAAATGTTATGTCACTTGGAAATTCAAAAGTGTTAGTGTATGAGATATATAATATGGAGCTGCCTTGCTAATCAGCTTACGAAGATAGAAGTGCAGTGAAGACACTTGAGATTCCTTCAGAGCAAGGAGTTTTTGCAGCTGCTACGATAACCTGTATTCTACATCTTCCTTCAGATCAAAGTTGATAAAAGGGAGAAAGAGGATCCATAATTTTTAAGGGCTAAGTGTAATTTTGAATTCAATTTTATATACTCTTTTCACTTTACAATTAATCGCATCAGTTTAGTTGGTGAATCAAAAATGTAGATTGTCCCTCCACGTTAGTGTTTTAAGGGTTAATTTCTTTGCCATTTTCAAGAGAAATTGAATGCAACCTGTTGCCTTCCCCCTCTGTTTTTTTTGTTCTGCACAAACTGCATATAGATAATGCTTTACAAAATAAGACAAACTTGTTATTCTTTGGTTGTTAATATCAAAACATAGCGGCAGAATATTTTCCTGGTAGAATATCTCTTTGCATATGCACATTTACATTACAGATGAGTAACTTTAATTTTCCAGTGATCCTGTGTTAAAATTCCAAGATTAAGAACTAAACAGTTTTCAGGTCCTTTGAATGTGAGAAGTTTATGTGTTCCACTGCTTCCTCTGAGTAGTAAAGCATTAACAATGACTATGTCAAACCCATAATACTTGTAATAAGTTATTTGAAACTTGACTTTACATGGAATTCCTGTATGAATTTGGGTGTGTGTTGGGGGTGGAGTGAATAGAATGACCACAGACCATTCATTTTCTAGGTCAGTGTGGTGGCTTGTTCTGGAGTAAAGGCTATAAACAGGGCAACCTGACATAGGGCACTCTGCGGGTTTTATTTACCTTATTTTAGAGTTTTCTTTTAGTAATTGTTTCCCCAAATGATATGCTTCCATTCGGTTAGGAGCAAGTCTGGGGACAAAACTAGGCTTTAACTGCAAACTTCACTTAATTAATTAACAAGATGAAAGAATTTGTTGGACGTAGCTTAGAGAAAACTTGCCAGCATAAAACAGACTTTCATCGGTGTTGCAGGCTAGAGATTCTGCTGTTCACAGGAGTCTGATTCATCGGTGGCAGCTTCATTTAAATGTGTCCCAAAGTACTGAGTTGGGTAAGAAGTTCTGCCTTACAATCATTGCATTATAGCAATCTGCTTGTGTTGGAAGACCAAATGACTACATCTGATATATATTGATGTTACTATGGGGCTTTTGAGTATTGGTTGCTTGTTCTGCATGGCATTAAATTCTTATTTGCTTTAGCGTTAAAAGGGGTTCCTAAAAACATGTGGTAAACCCTGCATTTAGAGAATGCAGGTTCTTGTCCTGTTTGTTACATCAGTCTTTCAAATACATGTCCTAAGTGAATTAATAGAGGAAGGGGAAATAGAATAACTCTTAATTGGCTGCAGTTCAAAGGCTTTGGGGTGAAAAGTGAGCAGCTGACATGCAGATTTGCCAGCCCCCCTGGGAGGCACGGCAGGCACATCGGAACACAGGTGCTGGACCATCCGGGGCATACAGAGCCTTTCATCTTCTTGTAGTGGTTTTAATTGTTTTTCTTATGATAATAAGCTTTAGAAAAAGCCATTAGAAACCTCTATAGGAAATCTTTAGTTTTTCTGTTTGCTTTACCTGCTCTATATAAATGTACAGGCTTGTTGTACAGAGTAAAGGCTGAAGGGCAGAGTGATAGCAGCCAGTATTGGTTGTAGATTTCCAAATATCATTGCTGTCTGTATGCTTTGTACTTTTGTCCTATAGGAAGAAGGTGAAAATCGGGCTGTACTGGATTTGATACGGAATGTTGCAAATGAGTTCACTGAGTCATTATTTCAGCTAAGGTATGTTTTTAAAACACTGATGTCAACAGCTGAAATGTGGAAGTGGGCAGCATAAGCAAAGCCACAGCCATTTGATGTTTTTAGATTAAAATAGCTTCTTGAACAGCAATGGGAGAAGATAGACTGCCAAAAGAAAAATAGAAAATAAAGCAAAATGTTTTTTTCTTGACATCTGGCAACATCTTGATATGTTTCTTTGGGCAACAACAATGTTTGAGACCTCTGTCTACAAGTATTTGAGAACGATAGGTCCTTAGGCAAGTCTTAAAGTGCCAGGACATGCTTCTCTGGACCTTTGCTGGACTCTTGGGTTAACGAGGCCTCTGCATGCTCAACAGCATGGCAGTGTTTTGTTTCGTGCCAGAACAGTGGTTGGATTTTCTAGGCATCTCTGCTATGGCTACCCTTTCAGCAGGAACATTGTTGACGCTACTTCTTCCAGCAAAGCTCTTTTCCAAGAAAACAAATAGGTGGTTGTAAGCTTACCTACTTAGATGAGTTCTGTGGTTTTCAAAATATTTATGTAGACCTCTGATAAGGGACTTTGACCAATGTTGTCTTCTCAAGTAAAGTGTTGCCGTTGCTACCACAATGTTGCTAAACCGAGCCTGTTGCAGCTGTCCTCTGAAGCGTGCGTAACGGCTGGGAGCTCTTAAACACGTTGGTGCTCATAAGTTGGTAGTGGCCCTTTTGATCTTTTTGCTTAGTAATGTTTGCTTTCTTTGCTTTTTTTTTTTTAAAAAATTTATTTTATATTTTTCTGCTCCAGGATCTATTAAATGGTAGCTCTACAGTTGCCGACAAAACCTGTTGAGGTTTCTATTAAATTGTGATCTGAGGTTCGCTGTTGGTTACTGGCTATGGATGGTCTTATAGTATCTGTGCTAGAAATTTTTTTTTAATGTTACTCATCAGAAGCTATGGAAAGGGAAAGGATTAGCCTTCTCTGTTTACTTGGCTGTTTATGCCTTTCTTTTCTTTGGTTATTTTGTAACAACGCTAAAAAACGTATTTTGCACTCCCTGCAAGTAATTTGAGCATCCACAGGAGTGTAACAGCATGTAAAGCTGGAATATAAACTAAGTTCCTTTTGGGAATTACTCTATAAGTATCTGTTATGAGGGATATAGATCATTGTATCTATGCACTAATACCAAACGCTAACAGAGAAAGACTTTTGATTTGATCTAATCTGTCAGTTCTTCCGTTCCTACTTTTTTTTTTCTTTAGTTCTTTTTTTTTTTTTAAGCACCTGAAAGAAATTTGTGTTTTCCCTGTGAAAAAGTACCTGTTTTACAGCTGCATGTGCAAAACACTGGTTCCTAACTGCCTGGGCTGGTCTAACTGCAGACCTTTTAAAAAAAAAATAATGAAAGAACAGAGATATGGAGATGTTTATAAAAACATCTTTTTGTGGTCTGCTATGTTAAAATAACTATATAGACAAATCATACCTGGAAATACTCTGGCAGGAGAAAAAGGAGAAACCTCTCTAATAGTGCAACATTCAGATACTTGCACCTAGATTTGCTCTAAATTTTACTGGGACTTAGCCAGACACAGACATAAGACTAAGTACCTGTTCTCTGTCACTGTCCTCTGTCGCCTTAGATTTGATCCCTAACATTTTCCTGCCCCTCCAAATAATAATTATTTAATGCAAAAGCCAGTTTTCTCAGTATGGGTGGGCAAATGGAATGAAACTTGCGTGTCTGGCTGAAGTCAAGTGCAGGATTTCTTGTTCTGCATTTTCTTGCTGGGATGGCATCCTCTGCCCTAAGGTGACCCAGGGAGTGTTTGAGGATGAATGAAAGGGGAAGGGCACTGCCCGTGGCTCTGCCGGTCTCAAAGCCAGGTCCACAGAGCTGGCTGGAGGCTGGCGCAGGTGCCTCTGAATCTGCAGCTAACACTCTGTCATTGCCAAGAAACTTCCTGGTTTTGGGATGATGGTGTTTGCATTGCAGAAGTTGCTATCTGTGGGGAAATGCTCTTCAAGAAGTAGCAAAATTTCACTACTACTACATAAGAATGGTGCAGTTAAGCTTTTGGGGAGGGGGAAAAAAAAGGTGGGGCAATGGAACAGGGGAGATGGTTCCTTTGATTTTGCAGGGTATTGGGGTTCTTCATGGCTTGTGGTCAGACCCTGGGGAGGTCTGAGGGAGGACCAGGTGGGAACGATTTGCTGGAGAGGTGGCTAAGTGTGGAATGGAGGGGATGCTGTGGAGAAGAGCCAGCTTTCCCTGCCTGGTACATTTGAGCAGGCGTGCAGCTGGTTCCCTTTCCAAGGTCTGTTTGACGGAGCAGATCTGCAGCATGTTACCTGCTAAAAAACTTGCTGAAAAGCTGAGTGAGAGCCGTCGCTGGGAATTTCTCCACTGCTGATAATTCTGACTGACCTTTTTGCACGCATCTGTCAGATACCGATTCTAAGCCCTGAGTCAATCAAATTTCCCAAGCATTCTGTTCTTTATTAGCCAGGCTGTAAATGCCTTGATGCATTTGAAATCTGCACAGATGAGTAAAGAAAAGCCTGGGAAAACAGTACTCATAAAAATTAACAGAAGTGCACCCTTGTAGGTGTATAAAAAATTGGGGGTTTTGTGTTGGGGGGGTAGGGTTACTTATGTTGTAAAAGCAGTGCCCATTCTAAATGAAAATGTTGACAACCAATTCTGTTTTCTGAGTTGCATCTTTTTCCTGTGTGCTACAACCTGCCCAGTGCCCTCAATCTAAAAAGCTCTGTAAGAGAAAATTGAGAGTTGGCTGTAACTTTGGTAAACCTTTAATTGCATTCATCTGACTTTGCATCCTTATCTCTCTTCTGTTATCTCATTTCAGCTGAAATTTCAACAAGGTTTTTCTTGGCTGGCAATTTGAAGAATTAGTGTTATTCCTAGAGATGTGTTTGAGCGGGGTTTTTTGAGAGATACGAAAGCAGCTGCGTGCATTAAGGTACACTCTTTCTAAGACCTTTGTAGGAAAAGATGCAAGAAACCCATTTTCTTATCTAATGAGATATACTGTAAGCATATTTCTGAAAGCAAAATCACTCTTGTTACCCTGAAAGTAAAACTTTGCAACATTTCCCAGGTCAGGATGTCTGTCCAAGAAGGCACGGCACAAGAGCAAAGATCCATTCTGTGGGACAAATTAGAAATCCTCTCTGTGCTGACAAATTAATCTTTTGACCAAGACTGTTGTTGGGGAACAGATGGCACAGCTCTCGAATGTAGGCTTGCTTTTGCTTTTGATAAAGCACAAATACATTTTCACACTATTATCCCTCCCTCTCAAAGTCTTACCCCTCTTTGATTTGTAAACTTCCTTTTAGGTGTTGCATCCCATCTTCCGTTCTGAAAATAAAGTAGGTTGGGAAGAACAGCAACTTTCAGACAACTAGACTTTATTGAAACCAGATGAAGATGCGAGATTTCTCACACTGTAAAATCTTAGACTCAGAGGAGATTTTAGATCTGCCTCTCTTTGTAAGAAGGGAAGGAGAAGAAGGTTTGATAACATAATAAAGCACAAGTGTTGGTGTTCCCCCTAAGAACGCACTTGGCCTGCGTAATTGTCTTGCTTTTAGGCCTGTTCTTACACGGGCTTGGAAGTCTGCTTGCTTTGAAAAGCGGGGATTATCTGTACCTTCTGCCTGCCCTGTCTTCTGGACACTACTCTGATGTCAGCTGGTGTTTGTCCTTCTTGTCTCCTCAGCACTTTCTGGTGTTGCTTCTTTGCAGTGAGGGGTCGCTGTTACTGAAATCATACTTTTGGATAGAGGAGGACAAGGCTTAATTTCAGCCTGCTTTAAATGTCGGTGTTTTCAGCATCTATTTTTATGGCTTGTAAAACCGATATGGATGCAAATCCAGGTTCTTCCAGAGATACCTGGAGTTCTGCATCCTCAGCTGCCTGGTGGAGAGTCAGATGACCTCAGTGACATTCAGTGTGAGAAGAGGGATTTTTCCCACTGTGATCATCCATGACTTGCAGGGGCTACATAGCTGCTTCTCTCCCCTACCTGCAGGTGCCAAGTGGCGGAGGGAGTGCGTGGGTGTGGGTGGAGGAAGAGTTTGGGCACTGGGTGGGTGAGCGAGCACAAAGGAATAGTGAGCAGAAGTCAAACAGAGGATGTGCACTTGCTCAGCGGAGGCTGGGTGGAAGGTCTCCCTGGCGAAGCCCTGGTGCAGTGGTGGATTTGACCAGCTGGGCCTTCATAAAAGGGGTTCTTGGTGACTGGTCACCTCGATGCGTTTCTCATCGCAGCTGTCACTTTGGTTATGGGTAGCATTTGTTTGGCTGCTTAAATCTAGTCCAACTGTTCTTGGAACCTGAGCAGAGGCAGGAAATGAGAGATCATCAGGGACGATAAAGGCACAAAGAACAACAGGCATGTGAAACCAAACTTTTTTTTTTTTCCAGTGCTGTAAGACAAGTGAGTTTTGAAGGAAAGCGACATGAATGCTGTATTGCTTTCACTTCTTCAAGATCACTGGAACATGCATGCTCATGTTGAAACTACTGCTTTCCTGCAAGAGACCTCTTGGTTACTTTTTTAAACCTTGATTTGTACTGAGTAAGGGGTTAAAATACTGTGGATTTTGAATAAGCAGCAGGGTTGAAATGTAAACATTGCAGTGCAGCTCTTGTAGTGCCCTATGGAGCAGCTGGGAGAAGGTATTCACCACATGGTCCATATTGAGAAAGGAAAGCTGTGTCTCAGGAAAAGAAGAAAATCTGTCATCTTTTTTTTTTTTTT
>VYXH01004230.1:192182-204014 GCA_013397275.1 Burhinus bistriatus
TTTCCTCTCTCTAGGAAAGAGAAAAGTATCCTGAATGCTCTCAAGGGTCAGAAGTATCTTCCCTGGCTGAAACTGTTACTTAGGCATAGGGTTATTATGGCAGAATGAGTGACGAGTCTGTTGTGGGGGTTTTGTTTGTCTAATTTAAGCTGGGCTTCCAGAGGGATGTTGCTACATCTGAGTGGTGTGCCTTCAAGCTGCTGTTTGTATTGAGGCCATTGTCGCATGATCACCTAAATTGGTTCTAGGACCAGTGGAGAAACAATGAAAATCTTTTTCGTGTAAGCAAAGACAAATTACTGAAAAGTTAAATGAGAGAGAAGATGTTTCTGTAGCTCAAATGGGCACTTGTAAGATGATTGTAGGCGGTTGTTAGGGCTCCTGATGTCTTATTTTCCTACTCATGTGGGATTGCTTATAAAAACAGCACAAAAATTTAACAGCAGATATCTCCAAAATGGCCTTGGTGACTCATTTTAAAAAGGGAAATACCTTATGTGTAGTTATTGTTAACTTGGTCTGAATACTGATTCATTTTTGATAATCTTGGTTGTGCAAGATCTGCAAACTCCATAGACTGTGACAGCACTTGCTTTTTTCCTGCTTTCCCTTGGTTTTAAACCTTTCTGAAATGTCTGTAGATAGTTTATTCTTAAATTGCAGATTGTTACTCCATAATTAATTAATTGCTCCCTTTGTTTCCCTTGGAGAATTAGACGGGAGCTGACATGATGTGCAGAGAATTTCTAGGTGTGTTTCTTAGAGACAGCAAAACATATAAATCAATGTGGAAAATATAAATAGCTATTTACAGTACGTGTCCTCACTGAAGAGTGGCTAACACATTCCTGGCCTCATTTTCCTCCTGCTCCAGACCAGCAAGCAGCATCTTGTCTTGCCCTCTCTTTCACAGGCTGGGCAAGATCAGCATGTGGGGAGAATGATGCATACTGGGGATGTTGGCTCATCTAGTGATGCTTAGAGACAGAGGCCCCAAAAATCCTTTTTAGGCATTGCTGCTACTAGTTTTCCCCACGATTTTTCTCCCTTCTGTTCCCTTTCCCTAGTCCTTCTCCAGCAGCTGTGTGAAGGGACCTCTACCAGGTGTTGGACAAGGACTCCAGGAGGTAACTGGGCTCTCCTCTTCTGCCGAGGGAAAGACTGTAACACTGTATTACTATTGAAAAGTACACTGCAACATACATTTTAATTAGACTGTGTTTTGCTGCAGTGTAATTAAGGATAAAAAGCTTACGCTTAGTGGAGTAGTGCTTTTTATTATTGTGCTTTTCTATTTCAGATTCTTATCATTGCCTTAGAGAGAAGGAAATGAGAATATGGGAGACCACAGCATTCATAATAATAGTCTGCGGTAATAATTTTTTGTGAAGGCTGCTTATGAGTTTGACCTGAGGCGTTATCGACAGTATCTCACGCTAGAGGAATATAATACTTCAGTTGTAGTATTGCATGGCACTTCAAGAAGTGGGCAGAGTTGAGCTGACTATGTTTTTCTGGTTGGGATGAATAGTTTTCTACTAATAATGTGAATTAATGGGGACTTGAATGTTGAAGGAGCATTACGTTATTTTTGCTGTTGAAATACAAACCAAAACTACCAAGTCTCCTGAGATGTATATAAGCAAAGACAAAACAGTTTCAAATATGTGATTATTTGCTAGCTGCATTTTGATTCAGATTTTTTTTACAACATTTTGGCATGGCAAGTGAAAATTAAATAAATCAACTATGTGTCAAAGACAATAATTCCGTGCCTCAGAAGGTCTCCTAATGACATCTTTTTGTAGAATTCCTTTTTCAAGGTTGCTTTTTCCTGAGAAAAATATTTTTTTTTCTTGCTCCCTCCCTTCCCACCCACATTGCAATTTTCCACAGAATAGAAGTTATAGTCCCTGATGAGGTTTCTATTTGTATATGCAATGCTGAGGAAGATCCGCGGTTTTCCTGCCACCTCATATACTGATGATGATACCAATTTCTTACCCATAACTGGTCCCGCATAAGTTTAAGCTTAAGTTTGCAGCAACAATCACTCAACATGATAAAAGATTGCTTATTTGGAACAGCTAACCCCAGAAAATGCAATGTAGGTAGGTTCAGTGGATTGCCACTCTCAAAAGTGAAAAATGCAGTGGTGCTGTTCTGTGTCTCACACTTGCCATGTCTGGCTGCTTAGTTTTCCAGATCAGTTATGCTGCTACATTTGTCCCTAAAGCTAGACTGTAAACCATCATTGAAACTTCCACTCTAACAGTGGCAACTCATCTGCTATTAGAGACAGGAGATACCCTTAATACTTCTTTGAACTGGATGTATGTTTTCTGTTTTACGTCAACTGGTATTTTTTAATGGAATATATTGGATTATTTTTATCACAGTTATCACTCTGTGCCTTACATTCTTGTGAGTTTTCACTCCCGGAGTCCATGCCTTGAACTGAGTCAAGAGATGTGATGCACTGTGGTTGACTGCTACTCTCAGGTGTTTTGCGTTAGGAAGCAAATATAGCTGAGGGAAAAAGGGTGTTTCACAGCTAAATGCTGTTTACAAGCTTTTGGCCCGGTTCCCAAACATAGCTGTGATTGCACTAGATGTGTTATTAGCCAGATGTCCTGCCACATGTGTGTTAGTGTTGCGGAAAGATCATAGAGTGGTTGAGGTTGGAAGGGACCTTAAAGATCACCTAGTTCCAACCCCTCTGCCATGGGCAAGGACACCTCCCACTAGACCTGGTTGCTTGAAGCCCCGTCCAACCTGGCCTTGAACCCTTCCAGGGATGGGGCCTTCACAGCTTCCCTGGGCAACCTGTTCCAGTGCCTCACCACCCTCCACAGTGAAAAATTTCTTCCTGAGATCTATTATAAATCTACCCTCTTCCAGTTTGAAGCCATTACCCTTCATCCTATCACTACATGCCCTTGTAAAAAGGTCCCTCTCCAGCTTTCTTGTAGGCTCCCTTTAGGTACTGGAAGGCTGCAATAAGGTCTCACCGGAGACTTCTCTTCTCTGGGCTGAACAACCCCAACTCGCTGCCTGTCTTCATAGCACAAGTGCTCCAGCCCCATGATCATCTTTGTGGCCCTCCTCTGGAATCACTCCAACAGGTCCATGTCCTTCTTATGCTGGGGGCTCCAGAGCTGGACGCAGTACTCCAGGTGGGGTCTCACGAGAGCAGAGTAGAGGGGCAGAGTCACCTCCCTCGACCTGCTGACCACGCTTCTTTTGATGCAGCCCAGGATGCAGCTGGCTTTCTGGGCTGCAAGTGCACATTGCCAGCTCATGTTGAGCTTCGCATCAACCAACACCCCCAAGTCCCTCTCCTCGGGGCTGCTCTCAATCCATTCTCTGCCTAGCCTGTATTTGTGATGTAGAATAGTTTTCTTTAGCCTTTGTATGGTTAGATTAATTAGCTAAGAGGTGCGTGTACTGGCATATAAATAGGAGTATGCTGTCCTTCTTACAGTGTCTCAAAGCTAAAGTTGTGATGCAGTTAATTCAGGATACATTCCTCTATTCCAGCTCTCACTGATGTTACTGTGAGGGCAGTCTTGTTGGTTTGGTCCCGTAGTTCAAGTCTTCCTTTTAGCTGCCATGGTTGCCAACTTCATTTCTTTTCTAGTGGCAGGGGAGGGGTCATTCCAAGCACCTCGAAAGGGGCACAGTGATTTGGCTGTAGGGTGCAAGCTACTGGTTTAATAACTTCACTGAAACTGGAGATTTAAATCTGGAAACACAGGGAGAAAAGTTAACTCAGCCCTTTGTGCTTCCCAACTTATCAATCTAGAGCTTGTATAGAAAGAGTTCATTATTTGGAACTCATTTCAACTCCATGGCTCAGTGGCTTTTGCTTTTCTTCATATAGTCTTTGCAGGTGATTTTAATGAGTAGGCTGCATTAACAAACAATCTAAAAAAGAAAAAAAAGCTTCAGTATATAGAGATTCTTTCAATGGATCATGAATGGTAAATGTCAAAGTCTAAAGAATAATAAAATTAAATACCTTAAAGATCTTATTTCAATAAATGGAATTTAATGTAATAATTTTTTTTAACTTAATACATATTAATATACTAACATATCGAGATACATAAATTGTTGAATGCAGTGGTTCCTCCATAAGTGAAGTAGATACCCAAATTCACAACAAAAGAAATTAGGTAACCTTCAAGTACAGGCTGGATGCACTTCAGTGCCTGGGGCGTGTTGGATGATAGATATCTAGATATTGATTGCAAAGTTACCTACCAATTGTCTGTAAAAAAACCCTAGTTCCTTAAATATATACCCCTGAAGAAACAACAGAGTTGTTGTTCTATTCAAGGCTATCGAGTATTACCATGGACTGTTCTTATCGGTGTGATTCACAGTCTTTTGTGGAAAAACAGATCATGTGTTCAATGTTGTCTCCCTACTGGTAGGCTGTATGTTTCTAAATGTTTTGTGGGTGTAAGTGCCCCCAGTAGATAAGGTGAGAACTGGTGAGCTGGGCTAGGGCTGTGTGTCCGGCTCTGCTCCAGGGAAAGTCTCTTGCTCTGCTGGAGCACAAACAAGTTACTACACGTGTCCTAGCTCTGGGTGGCTGTTTGGCATTCCTGTACTCCTAGTGTCTACCTTTTTTAAACAACACTCTCGTGTTCCAGGTATTTTGCTATTCAGTGTAGGTTTCTGGCTGGCTATGATGCCTGAAGATTACAATACACAAATTTCTTAGTGTTGGAAACTCCCAGAGTGATTTATTTTATTTTCTTTAAATCCTGAAAAGGGGCTTGTTCCAGGTAGAAAGCTAGGGCAAAGTCAGAATCTTTGAAACACACAGATTCATTTTACAGATTAATTCTTTATTTAACCTAATAGCATATTCCTATCCAAACAGTCAAGCTTGTGATTCTTTAAAAACAAATAAATCATGTGAACGTGGTGAACAGTGCTTGGCATACTGAATGGACAGAGGCCTCTCGCATTTGTAGCTTCCCTTTCCTGCCTTGTCGAAGGAGATTAGCTTGCAGACTCTGAAATATTGTGGCCTTCAGAAAGATGAGCTGTAAAGCTCACCAGAGGGAGAATTGGTCCTCGTCATCTCTCCCCACATCATTTTCTGCTTCCTCTGGCCATCGTATTTCAAACCTCATGCCTGGGTCCAGCCCACCCAGAATTTTTGTCACCAGCTTAGTCGGGGATGTGATTTCCCTTCCTACTTCTGCCTGTCATACTTAGTTTACAGCAGTAATGACTGCTTTGTGGGAGTCGCTGCAATGAAATTGTTCCTCTCCTTGTGCGGGGGACTAGCTGTAGAAGCAGAAGACTTTTGTGTGGGAGCAGTTGCATCTTCCACCGCATGTCTGGACTGCTTTAAGTACTCAACTCTAATCAGAGCAGTTTGTCTTCTCTGTTTTGACATTGCCGTGTTGAAGTATCTTGATGGTTCTCACCAACGTCCCTGGAAGGGATGGATTTGGCAGCACAACCATGCTGCATGTTCAAAAACCTGCTGTCATCTCTGTCCCAGGGCGCAGGGGATACTTGGTGCATCTGGGTGTGCCTCCTTCGATGTGGTACCAGCGGCTGGTGGTGCTGTTAGTTGCAGCAGCATCTCAGCTGGACTTGAAACAGCCATTCATATTTAAAAAATAAAACTAAAACATCTTCCATACTTTGGCAAGCTGCATTGTTGTTATTGTCCTTTAACACCATGAATGTCAAGAGTTAACTTTTGGTATATGGTATGTAATTATGAAGCAAAGGGGAGTGACCTCAGTTGCATATTTTATTTGAGATCGAGTGCCATTGTGTTTATGATTCAGCAGTAAGAGACATCACTGAAACCATGCCCACTGTTTCAAGTTACATGGCGGACTCTGAACTGCTGCAGAACACTTCTGCCTTCAGGCACCACGATGTAGAGATCTTTCAAGCGGATGTTTTTTGGGGGAGAGGAGAGGGCTTATTGGAAGAGTTGCATGAAGCACTTTAGAAACGCTACTTTTTTTTTTTTCCTTTCTTTCCTTCCCCTTTTTCCTTGAGTTATTTAAACCACACTGGACAAAAATATTAACTATGGGCAATACCTTAATACCTTTGGCAACGTTTGTGCTTTCTATAAGGATGGTTTCGTCTTTTACATAGAAATTGCTAAGTGAGGGGTTTTTCTTCAGACAGACACCTCTGCTGTCAGATCACACAGAAGCAGATCGCTCCTGGCAGGCTGGGCACTGCCTTTGACCAGGTAAATCTTGTGTCCTCCCTTTTCTAAAGCAAGGTGCCTGTGTCCGTGCTGCAGGTGCGGCTGTGGAGGCACGGCGGAGCTTGGCGGGGCCAGGAAGGAGCAGCACCTTACAGCACGCTGGTGCCATCTGATGGTAAGCTTGCCCAGCAGGTTTGCCCCATCCCACCAAAGTCAGCCAGATTTTTATTTATTTTGTGCGGGTAGGGTGAGTTGACGTTAGTTGCATGGTTTATATATATATATATATACTCACACACTCACACATATATATGTCCCAGAAGTAGAAGTATTATCACAGAATCACCAGGGTTGGAAAGGACCTCTGGAGATCATCTAGTCCAACCCCCCTGCCAGAGCAGGTTCACCTAGAGCAGGTTGCACAGGATGGCGTCCAGGCAGGTTTGGAATGTCTCCAGAGTTGGAGACTCCACCACCTCTCTGGGCAGCCTGTTCCAGTGCTCTGCCACCCTCAAAGTAAAGAAGTCCCTCCTCATGTTTAGATGGAACTTCCTATGTTCAAGTTTGTGCCCGTTACCTCTTGTCTTATATTCATTAAAGAAATCTAGAATGTATTGTGTGGTTTTCTTTATTCATCCTGTGCTTTAAAATTAATCTACAACTTACAGTATGACTTTTTCACTTTTTTTCCCCCCGCTAGAAGTAACTATTAATTACAGACATGGTCTTCCTGTGATAACTCTTACACTGCCCACAAGAAATGAACGCTGTCGGTTCACTGTTAAGCCAATGGTTACCACCGTAGGGGCATTCCTGCAGGATGTGCAGAGAGAAGATAAAGGAATTGAGAGAGCGGAAGTCTTTGCAACAGGTATCTTACACTTCTGTTATTGCTCAAAATGAATACATTCCTTTTCAAATGGACTGTACTTCTCTCCTGAAGCACAGGAGCACAGCCCTGCATCAGGTTTAGCATTGTTGCTGTCGGGGTAGTTCTTGAATGCTTCTGGGGTTTATTGGTGTTTCAGATTTAATATCTGAGTACTTTGTAAAGGCTGATTAACAATTGCAGAATTGCATCTCTATATCCCAGTGATGTTCTCTATTATCTTTTTCAGGTAGCTTCCCTTTGTAATGCTGTCTTTAAATAAGTGGCTCTCTTCTGGTTTCCTTGATATCTTTTTCTTTCCTTGTCCTCTGTGATCATTCTTAAAGGCAACCAGTTGGGCTTTTGAATGTGATATCTGCCAGTTGTTCTGAGTCACCTGGACCTAGAAGAATCTGTTTGCCTTACTACAAACTTAAACTCATACGGAAAACTTATTAAGAGTTAAGCAATGAGATAATGTGTGCAATAATAAAGGGCAACTTTTTGAGGCCTTGGGGAGGTTTAATTCATCAGCTAGAGTATAGTACTTTGGGGGCCCTGGGTTGAAAGGAAAAAGCTCTACTGACAACTTAGCACTGATGTGGTCTTTCTTCCGTGTAGCGTACTGTTTATCCCATTGTCCCAAGTCTTCAGGTAATTTCCTCAAGCTCTGCTCACTGTTTTCATGTGTTTTGTCTCTTTGGTCTGCCTGTTGTTAAAAGCTGACATCCAGTTGGTTAAACTGGTTTTCCATTTTATTTCCAAGACAACTTGGTTTGTATTTTGGCAGTGCTTCGTAGTTTTTCCACAGCGATTCTGAAAAGTCTTGCGATCCCTGTCCTGGTCCTAAAGAAAGACTCAATCTCAAAAGTAGAAGTGAGATGTAGCTGTCTTGTCTGGATCTGGTAGAATAGGTACTTGAATTTGGCTAACTAAAAGCATCTATTTCTTCCCTCACCCCCCTAAAATGAAAGAAAAAGACAAAGGTTTAGAAAAGATTTATTTTCCATCATGTAACACATAGACAGAAGAAAGGATGGGGTTAAGGAAAGTTGGTCCAAAGGCTTATAACTGAATGCATTCATAATGTTCCTTTTCTTCCTGGTTGATGTTGCAGAGGGCTGCAGGGACTTTTGAAGGAACTGAAAATAGATTGATGCTCCTAGAAGATCAGAGAGCCCAAGATCTAGGAGAATCTGCCTTAGTTGCCTTTAAAAGTACATTTAGTAAAACAGGAAAATACGCCATAGAGCAATGTACTTATATCCTCTAGAACAACGGAGATGTGATCTGTGTGGATCCCAGTGTGTGCATGAGCTTTGTGTGCACAAGAACTTTGGTGGTGTTTTGGTTTGGGTTTTTTGTTGTTTTTTTTTTTATTGCTTTATCTGCCAGGCAGCAAAGGTAGAAAATTCTCTTGAAAAAGATAATTTTGTAAGAAACTCCTGTATCTTCAGAAGCCACTGTGACAAATCATCGTCATCAGAAGGTGTCCTTCCCCTTAACATGGAAGTTTTCACTAAAAAGGGTTCCTTACTGGAGGCAGGGCTAATTAAGAACACGTGCCAGCAAGCAGTTAACCTCTGAGTACTGCTATCTGTGCAGAGACATCCGTGACAGAGGTATTTGTGATTCACTGCTGAATCCCATTCTTCTGTGGTATGTCAGCCTTATACACACTACTCACTCTGCTTCAGCGCAAATGTCGGTCACTTGTGAAGCGTAAGATAATTTCTGTAAGAAACCTACAAGTCTGGCATTTTTGGCCTGGACAGGCAGCAGTTTCCAAAGTGGAAAGGCATTTGGGCTGTTTTCACCTCATTTGTCTCATCTGTTTTACGCACACGCCCCCACCCCAGCCCCCGACTTTGGAATAGAAACACTGTCCGCTTTGATTAAAACAAGTGCCAGACAATTGTAATGGTAGAGAACAGCTTAGATGTTTAATTTATGAGGAAACTGATACTGTAAAGAGAAGCTATTGGTCAAGTACCGAGAGTTGAATTTAAGCATTTATTATTAAAGAAAAATTATGAAGCCTTGATTTAGTGCAGACACTTCTTCTGTGTCATTTAGCCATTAAATGAAACCCAATCTTAATTGAAAGCATTAGTGCTGTGTATGATGACTCATTTCCATTTTCTGTAGATTTGATTTTGGTCCTGCAGAACTTCTGTAGACAAAAAATGGCCCTTGGTCCACATTTGAACACCTGTGCTTAGATATAGGAAGGAAAGTAGCCTTTTGCTGAAAGCAAATTTTCTAAAATAAAACAACCCCCTTCACCTCCCACTGCCCCTCCCCCCTCTCCCCCCTCAACTTTCCTGCTTTTCAGTTAATGGAAGGTTGGACAGTTAATAAATTGGTGCTTTATCACATCCAGAACAGAAAGCCTGTCTGGCACTTCTTTTGAAAAGCATTTTTTACTTAAATGTCACTTTATAAATGTCACCTTAATAATTTACATGCAAATGAGCTTCGATGTTCTATTATGCTATAAAAAAAAAAAAAAAGAGAAAAAAGAAGAAAATAAATGAGTGGATGGGCACATTAAAATTTCAGATTTTGGATTGAAAGTGATAGCCTTCCAGGTTTACTTTGCTGCCCACACAGAGTAGGTTGGGGAGCCAGCTGGTGCGTTAGCTCGTGGAGTTCAGTAGTTTCAGCAGATGGGGGCCGAGAACAGATTTCCAGTGAATAAATAATTGCAGGTGTGGGGTTATCTACGGTGTAGTGGGCACATGGGGATGGGTGGAGGAGCTGGGGCAGTAGCACTGTGACAAATATTTACATATAAAAATCTTCATATTTTGTAGCCTGATCATTATTCATCTCAGGAGTAAAGCTGCTGTTTTCGTGCCACTGCCCACCCCTTGGCAGGGGAAGATGCCCTTTTTACGTATAGGAAATTAAGACCCAGTCAAACAGCTACTGTGGAGCAGCTGCTCTGCGGCTTGTGAACCCCGCCATACCACAGTGATGTGCCCAGCAGCAATGGTGGGTGTGTAGTTCTGGTCATTCTTGGGCCATCTGAAGCTCCTGGGGGGGGCTGGTTTTACTGGATGGCTCTGGGATCTGCTAGACTTGGGTCAGTGAGAGCTCCGAAGATCCACCATTACATATTGCTGCTAATGACTCTGGGAGCTCCTTTTCGGTGTCTTCAGCTCCCTGTGGGATGTGATGTGTTCCTTTGCCTCCTAGCTGTGGTGAGGTGTGGTGGACGGTGAAACAAGGAGGAGATGTGAAAGCCAGCAGGCAGGGAGAGTGGTAATATACTAAAGAAAAGAGGTTATTTACGAATTTTGTGCCCCTTTAAACAGGGAAACAAGAAGTAGAGATGGGACAAAAGAGATCTTCTAGGTTTCAGCAGAGGTTTTAGATTACATCTGCCTTTGTGTATTGAATGTAAAATAGGCAGGGGTCCATTTCTCATTTGGATGCAGCTGTTTTTCCTGTTGTTCAAGAAATCAGAAATGTTGCCAGAGTACTAATCTTGCAAGACCTGCTGTGTTGAGAATGCCCTGAGAAAGGCTGCAGTGTATCCATGCTGTTGAATGAGAGTCTTTTCATATATTGAAGTTGTGGTCCATCTACCAGTGGCAAATCTTTTCTAAGCCCTAGGCAGACACAGATACTGCCTTTTGGGTGAAAGGGCCTTTGGCAAAGAAAAATGGTAAAGAGAGAATGAAAAGAAGGAACAAATATAAAAGTGGCATGAAATCTTCAACAACCAGCTTTCCTGATTGAATGTCATAGTTGCCCCTCTGTCCCTGATTTTAAGTCATTGAAAATAGATATGTGTTTTGAGTTTTTTCTCAGCCTGTTCTCTGTGTTGCTGATGGGATAGCATTCATGTAAGTTTTTGCATAAAAAACAAAAGTAGAAAAGGGTTCTCCAGAGCTTTTTAGACTAATGCCTCTCTGGCTCCTGGTCTGCCTTGTACTGGACAGTGTAGCTATCTATTTCTTAACTCCCAGTCATGACTGATAGTGAAACAAAGTGATTTCAAGCACCGTTAATAAAAATCTGAACACCACTACTGACAAGAATTGCTCCTTTTGACCAGAAAAGCCTGTTTAAGGAATGACATAAATCTATAACTGAAGATGAAGTCTTCAAAGGTCTTTTAATTTCCCAAAACCCTTTGTCCTAGTGCAGATGCAAATTTGTGTGAGGATGGAGAAACGAAAGTGCAGATCTTTATCTTGCAGTTTGTTATTGTTTTATGCAAGACTTCTTTTTCTTCTGCCGTCCCCTTCCCAATGGGTCAATTCTAGTCATAATCATAACACAAGAAAATGCAAGTCTGCTCATGGTACCGACAAGTCAGAATGACACTGCTAGAGAAAGCATTCAGGCATACACTCTGCGTTGATGTGCTCCTCCTTACTGTTTAGTATCAGTTACAAGTTTTACTAAAAGTACAGTTCCCTTCCAAACATCATTAATAAACAACCTAAGCACTTTTCCAAAGGGATATCAGCTGATGTTTAAGATTCCGTGTGGTAAATGATTGAGAACTTAAATCTTTCTTCTGCAGATGGTAGCAAGATCTCTGATGCCACCTTGATGGAGGTCTTATTGATGAATGACTTTAAACTTGCTATCAACAACACAGCATACAGTGTGTCACCTCCTGTAAAAGGTAAGAGCAGTGCTTAATAACTGATTATTTCACTTCATCTAGTGAAAGGCATGGGAAGTCTCAGAAAACAGGAACCTGTCTGGAGAAAGGAATTTATCTTTTTTTCCCTTTTTTTTT
>VYXH01004230.1:204028-217281 GCA_013397275.1 Burhinus bistriatus
GAATTTTTTTTTTTTTTCCTTTTTTTTTTTTTTTTTAACCATTGGATGGTCCTGCTTTTTGGGGTTAGAGGTGGGGAGAGAAAGAAAAAGGGGTGAGTTCCTGGAATGTTTTATATGACAAATGTTTTCTTTTCAGATAAGCTGAGTAGTGAGCATGCTACTGAAATGGAAGATATCAAATCCTTGGTTCACAGACTGTTCGTGGCTCTACATTTAGAAGATCACCAGATCAGGAAAGAGAGGGAATTGCTGCAGAAACTGGACCATCTAAAAGAAGAGCTGCTGCCTCTTGAACAGGTTGGAAAATGGGGTTACTTTTTTTTTTTTTAAACTCAAAAGCATTTTCTTTCATCAAGAGTAAGTTCTGTGACAGAAAAAAATCAGCATGAATGGCTAGGATGTGTCTTTTTGTTTGTTATGTAAACAAGGTTCAATTAAAATATAATTCAAGTTATTTTCAATTCAGTTCTTTTCCTTCCTGTTATGCACATGCCCTGGGTAGAAACCACAACACCTGGAGAAATCTGTCATGAGCAAGCCTCAGCATAACTAGTATTGGGATTGAAGGTCCACTTAGTCACCTGTTGCTGTATGAGTTCCCAATACCCATTACGGAAAAAACAATAGTGAGGTAGAAATAATCTGTGGCTTAGGCTAGGGTTTTCTATGTCAGCAAGGCAGCAAGGCAAATTGGTTGGACTAATGGTTGCCATAAATCAAGAAGGGAAGGTATGAACACTGCTCTAGGGCAGGCTAAGCTAAGCCAGCATGAGGAGGGGAAGTCAGAAAGAGCCTGACAAAGTGGACAAACTTTTTCTTGGCTTCAGACTTGCTTTGTGAGGACCCGCCTCTATGTTAACCAGAGCTGCCTTGAATGGTAAATTGAAATCCAGTGGCCATAAATCCCTAGTAGTGGGAAGGCGGGATTAAAAGTAGGATTTCTTGGGGCAAAACAGCCAGATCGAGCTGCCCTTGCATTTCAGTCCTTTTGTTTCTCTGCAGGGTAAGTCGGTAAGAGGAGTCAGTAAAAGATCCTGGAAAAGGATCTAGCCCAGCAGGACAAAACATAGTTGAGGAGCTGCTCATCAGTTGCACTCATGTTTGCTTGAACAGGTTTCTGTATTTCTTTTCCTTAGATGAAAGCCAGAATCATGGACAGTGCAGATGCAAAGACCTCCAGGCTCCTATGGGTTGGCTTGGCTCTCATGTCAACACAAGGGGGAGCGCTGGCATGGCTCACTTGGTGGGTCTATTCGTGGGACATCATGGAGCCGGTCACTTACTTCATCACTTACGGGAGTGCCATGGCTTTCTATGCCTACTTTGTTCTTACTAAACAGGTAAGAGTATTGTAAAGGAGGGTAACTGACTCTGAAAAATCACAACGTTTGCACTCTGATGAAAATGTAATTCAGTAAGTAGCCTTGCCATCCGACAGGGACTTCTTTGATCCCTAATGGGGTTAGATACGAACATTATATTACATGAAGTCAACCCAGGTACTATTACACATAAACTGCAGACCAGCTGCTGAGCATAACTACTACCTATAAGATTTCATAACCTAGGGAATGAAAAGCGATGAAAGAAGTCTCTCCTTTTACTTTAAATTTTTGTAGATCACTTTGAATAGTAAACAGCACCTTGCACGTTGCTGTAAAGGGAGAGCAACTAGAAGTGCTGGGCCAGTTTGTGAATGCTGCCTTACAGCAGGCCAGGAAGCAAATCACTGAACAGTAGCTTTTATTTACTGGGGTTTACGTATGAACGGTGCAGGGTACCAAACTGTTTGGAAATCTGGCAGATGCATTATTGAAATATGCCTAATTTAGTGCCTAAAAAAATGTTGTTGCTTTGTTCTTCATAATCTAACTGCTTTTCCTTGACTTTGAATGAATGGTGGTAAATCTAGGACAGCTGAAATGGGGCAGGAAACAGGCATTGTTTAGAAGAAAAAAGTTTGCTGAGTAACAAAAAAGCAGACCTTAACTGAACTGCACAATACAGACTTGTCCTGGAATCCTGTAAGACTTTGAGGAATGTTTCTTTTTCCTGTTTTAGCTCTGTACTTTACTCCCAAAGTAGACATCCTGATGTTGAACTTTCTGTGATGTAAAACTCTTTTTGTTATGGAGATATATGGAAGAGTAACCAAGGCTTCCTTCCATAACACCAACAGATCTATAGAGCTCATGAGACGTCAGGTTCCTTTAGCGAAAAGGGAAGACACGTCTGTTTTTATGAACAGCTGACTCTGAATGCCAGTTTTACTCCTTCTCACTGATTTTTGAGAAGGGCTAAGGCATTACTACTTTTTGTATATGAGTAGATAAAGAGATGACTACTTGGCTTTTTTGAACACCTGCTGGCACCATTACTTGAGACTTTCAAGTAAGTCTTTGAGAAATAGTAGCTGAACTTTCTCTGACTCCTTGGGAGTAGTGTCCATTGACTCGGGTGGCTCCAGTCATGAAGATCACGCTATGTCTTTATTATGATTAAAAAAATCCTTTAGATGTGATAGAAATGATTCCTACCATGTGTCTAAAAGGCCCATCTGACCTATAAGGGCATAACTTAAAATGTAGCCTCTTAACAGAACATATGTGTGTGTTGAACTAGATAAATGTTCCTCAAACAGGCTGAATTTCTACTGAAAACTCATTTGTACAGATAATCTTCTGACCTCTACCCATTTTTCTTGCTAACCCCAAATATGTGCCCTGCTTTCTTCACCAGGACTACATTTACCCTGACGCTAAAGACAGGCAGTTCCTCCACTACTTCTATCGGAAATCCAAAAACCAGCATTTTAATGTGGAACGATATAACAAGCTCAAAGAAGACCTAGCAGAGGTATTTAAATACAGTCCTTAAATAGTGAGGTAGCCTCTGGGTTAAGACTTTTTCAGTAAACTCTCAACTAACAGAAAATTGACCTCAAGGTTTGTTACATACATTCAAAACAAACAGTGTATTTATTGCTTATCAGCCAGTTTGAGCTGTTTAAATAACCATACAGTGTCTGCCAGTGAGGTATAAAATACTTCAGTAAGTCATCAGAAAGGGAGACCTTTGCGAATTTAACTTGAAACAAATAAGTCAGTTTATCAGCCCTACGTGTCCATTTTTTGCATACTCGAATATTTTGCATTTTCAGCCATTTTAATAGAACAGCTGCATTGCTTTCGGAGACAGTGTGTTTGCTGCACTGCTGTGGTAACACAATCTTCTCCTTTCCTTGGAAGGAGACTGTCTTGCAGAGTTCAGCATTTGACATCTTAATCCTATTCCTCAGGTAAAAGGCTTAGATTTCCATCCAGTCACCCATATTCTGTGAAAGGTGGTGGTCTGTGCGCCTGGGAGAAACTTTGTAATCTTCATGAAGAAAACGTAGCAGAACCTACTCCTCAATTCTTACTCTTCCATTCCATCTCCTCAGCCCTGTGTTCAATGTCTTGTAAAAGAAAATTGAAACTACCCCTCATTTTAGTTCAGGACCTGTGGTTCAGGGTATCGTTTCATGAGCCACATTTGGCATACGGCTAGAGTTTGCTGCTTCGGCAGTAGCCTTTGAGTATGAATTTTGTAATTGTAATTTCAGGAAAATAATACTTTGGGATGTGGGTGAGTGGGTGGACGAGCAGAGCACATGCTTCTCAGGAGGCTGGCTGAATGACCTGAGCAGGTCTGTAAATGTTCAGCGTCCTCCATTTGATTAGTTTGTCGTCTTGTGTTAAGACCAATGCCTTCTGAGAAAGGAAAGATACCTGGATGTGTGGAAGAGGAGGAGAAAACAGAGGGCTGCAGAAGGATGAACTCTCATTCTTTCTTGCCCTGGCAGGCAGAAGAATCCCTGAGGCGTCTGCGCCAACCTCTGCACCTGAGGCTTCCCATCCAGGAAATCAATGACAAGGACTGACTTTGGTTTTGTATATATTAGAATTGCCCTTTCAAAGCTGATACGAACATTTAGTTACTCGACAGAAACTGGATATTTTTGACCACTATAGTTTTGAAAGCTGCAATAAATATCTATAAAAATTATTCGGTCACTTGATGGTTTGGGTTTGTTTATTTGTTTTAAGTACTATAAAGAAGTTGCTGAAGCAAAGTTCTTTAAAATATTTGTCAAATCTCATTAGTAAAATTGAGGCATTCTGCCTGCTGGTAAAATGACAGGCATGTTTTATAGAACAGGGGCTCTCTTTTTAGGACTATTTACTATAGCACAGCAGTAGCTCATAGAATAATTTTCTGCATGGAGTATTAAGGATTTTTTTTCCCTGAAATTACTCTTTTCCTTTCCCTAGCTCTGTGGTTTGACTCTGATAGAACACCATTGGTAAAGATTAAACTTGCATTACAAGTAAGCTTTTTTACTAAATATTGCTGGAAAGGAACATATATCAAAATAATTTACTATAAAATCATTTATGTTTCACTGTTGCCTTTATTGAAAGAATTTATCAAAACATTAAAATGTGTACATTCATGATTTATACAAAGCTTAAAAGTAGCCATAGTAAGATTTAACATCTGTGACTCAGAACATAGTATATGGAAAGATTTAACTAAAGCAGAGCCAGTAAATCAATTCTTTTACACCCAGGAAAGTGGATTAAGACACTTTTCTCAGCTTGAGTTCTCCATTGTCCCCCAGAGTTAAGCATATGTACCAATAATGTAAAAAATAATAAAAGAAATATTCCCTTCTAGTAAGTATCATTAAAATTACTGACGCTGCAGTAGTAACAATCCTATGATGTAACATCCTGTGGTGACAAACGCACTACCACTTTTATACACACCGTGACAGTGTATGGCTGATCTCCTCTGGGGCCAAGGGGAGGAAGAGGCTGATCCAACACCAAGGACTGAAGTATGCAGATTTGCATATGTTGTATTTTGCAGAGCTGCCTAGAGATGTCCAGCAGTTGTAAGTGAACCTGGAACCTTGAAATTATTTGCTTTAGCTTTAGAGATGTGTACAACACGAGCTTACCCAAAGTCATGCTAAGCAAGCTGTACACGGTCTCATTTCACTACTGCTTTCTTTTCTCCTGAGGATGCAAAGCACCAGCAAGCTTTAATTGTGCCCCAAACGTAAATGATGTGCAAGCAAAAAGAAGCCATTTATCTATATTAATGCTACAATTGTACTCAAGGAATTAAGTTCCTTTTTAGTGTTCAGAGAAAAAAAAAAGTCTAAAAAGCTATAAATCAACAAAAATTGGAAGCTGAATACTGCTGTCCACAGATTTAAAAAGATGCCCTACAAACATATTCCCTGTAAACTATGCTCTTGCAGCAAAAAAAGCTAATCTAATGCAACATTTGGAAATAGTAACACTTGGAAATAGTAAAACATTCCATAGTTGGGCAGCAATTAAGCAAAAAACTTTGAGGGGAAAAAAAGTAATCTAGAGTACCAATTTCAATAAAATCTGTGCACCTTTTAATAGTTTTGCACCAGTCAACTTTTCCCAAATTCCCTGAGATAAACAGAGCTGTAATACTAGCTTTAAAATCGCTTTAGGATTTTAGAAACTATTATATATACAAACTATAACGTTTGATCCCAGTGTTTCTGCAATCTTGTAGAATATTAGTCTCCTGAACTAACATGGTGCATTTTTCACTTCTGCAGTGAGTATTAGTTAATGGTTGTCATTGTTAAGTAACAATCTACTTAGATTTTGGATGAAAATACAATTTTTTAGTTAACATTGAGGCAAAACAGGGAATCTGTTTTTTTCCTACAGCACTAATGTCTCTGCATATATCCACTTTGCGATGAGATACTTTCCTGTTAACAACAGTAAGTAGTTCTGTGAACTCCAAGGAAGAGCCATGCTTCCTAAGTGCCTCACACAAATCTTGAATGTACCAGGAGCCATTTACAGTTTCACGATGAGAAAAGTAACCTATTGTAGAACAGGAACATAAAATTATATCCAAATGTAAGTAGCGATACCACTTGAAAAATATTCCTGAGAGTTACTGCTCGCTACCTGCATCCATAAGGGATTACTAATGGGTGTAAATCTTACTTCGCCAATTACATAATTTCAGTGGAAATTGTAGATGGGAAATGGCTTTGAGGTCACTTATAGTGCCCAGCCAAGAGGAACATGGTTCAGGGAATGGTAGCTTACAGGATTGTATCTGCACCTTACAAGAGAGCAGATGGGACTGAGGACAAGATACATGGAAGACTGGAGAGGACAGCTATGTAGTACAAGGAAGTTTATAAGCCACCAGAATCCTACAACCCTGGAAAAGAAGTGAATGCTTGCTGTCAGCAGACAGCTCAGCCACAAGATTATGATGAGAATGTTTCCACTTGGCAAATTAACTGCAACCCAGATGGTTTATTTTTACTTTTTCCTTAACATGTGAGGCTCTTTCACAGATGAGATGTCACTTATGAGACATGCAAAACAGATGACCTGGAACTGTACTTGTTATTTTGACTGCAAAATGAAGAAGTGTTCAAGTTTGTTACAGTGAAGTATCAGACATCAGGTGTAAAATATTAGGACTCACCTTGTGCCACAGAGTAGCACATGATAAAGTCTGCACCAGCAGGCAGGGTATAGACACCAGCTGCATCCACTTCGGTGTCATTGACAATGGATCCATCGCTACCATCTATTGAATCCTGAGCAATAACTGGATCGTCATGTTTATCACCTCGACATGCCTGTTGATGAGAAGTACTGTTATGCTTGCACCTCTGCCAAGCTCATCTATGCTAGTATGATACTTCTGACACTAACCAGAGGGGACTTCTGTCCAGTTACGTGTTCTACATTACCATGAGTCTGGATTCATAAAGACCCATTTCCTTTCCTATCAATTACAATATTGGTGATGAAATCCAGTGAAAGCTCTGGGGTGATCACAGAATCACTGACATTGGAGGGGGCCTCTTGAGGTCAGCTAGTCCAACCCCCCCTGGCTCAAGCAGGATTAGCTAGAGAAGGTTGTCCAGGACTATGTCCAGTCAGCTTTTGAGTATCTTCACAGGTGCAGACTCCACAACCTCTCTGGATGACCTCTTCCAGTGTTTGACCACCCTCACAGTAGAAAAGTGTTTTCCTGTGTTGAGATGGAATTTCATGTGTTTTAATTTGTGCCAGTTGCCTCTTGTCCTGTCACTGGGGACCACTGAAAAGAGCCTGGTTCCTCCTTCTTTATTCCCTCCCACCAGGTGTTTATAACATTCCCCTGAGCCATCTCCTCCAAGCTGAACAGTCCCAGCTCTCTCAGCCTCTTTTCATATGAGAGATGCTCCAGTTCCTTAATCATCTTTGTGGCCCTTTGCAGGACTCACTCCATAAGTCCGTATCTTTCTCGTACCGGTGAACCCAGAACTTCTATAAGGATCAAGTAAAGGGACTTGCCTGGAAGGAAACAGTGAAGGTAAGGAGGTCTGATGGCCTTCTTCAGCCTAGCCTAGGGCTGTGAAGTATGAACAGTAGCAACTGAGCTGAGGCTGTGCACAACTTTCTCAAAAAAATGGTACAGTCTTCTCTGCCATTAAATATACACCAACAGTCAATCTGATATGGGCTTAATTTGGGTTGCTCTTCATAAAATTACTTCTTATTAAATACAGCTAGAATCAAAATATTAACACTTGTGTACATAAAGGTTTTTTAAAAAAAGAGAAGAATCATTGTCTTAAATGCCTTTAAGGAACAGTTTTCCATACCTTCTTTCCTAAAGATGCAAAAACTTTCCCTTGTGGAAAGACTGTATCAGGAAAGCTGACTTCTGTATTACAAGAAGACATAGGTCAGTGTTAACTCTACTGAATTCAGAAACAGACATCTTACCTGAATGATAAATATCTTTGGTTTTCCTACCAGACTCTGGCACTTGTCTCCTCTGAACATGTCTGTGATTGTCTCAATTTTGATTTGGGCATCATATGCATAAACATGATCATTCTCACCATGACTCAGGAACACACAAACAAAGCAGTCAGCATTGCTGTGGTCATCCTTAGAGGCTGAAATAGTCAAGTGTTGTTTAGATGACTAAACTGTGGTCTTCAGGTTTAAAAAACATTGTATAGTTGTATCATATAATTTAATCTCCGATCAGTCCTTTCTCAAATGAACCCTAGTTTCAGATAATGTAACAGTGCAGAGATTTGAAGGTGCAATGATTCAACACAGCTGAAGATAAGGGCCACTACAAGTAAAAAGAAGAATGTTACTAACTTCTCCCAGCTGCAGGTACTTTCTTTCAGCTCTTAGCAACTTCATTAGTTCTCTCCACAGAAGCTTCACTTACATTGCAATAAAATAATCTGAAGTCCAACCCTTAAGTCCTTCTAATGTTAATCAGCTCTTATGCACAAAAATTATTTTAAGTTAGAGGAACAGAGAGAATGGAAGAAAAGATATCTGGAAATTCTGCTACAAATAGTGAGAAATAACCAATATACAGTCTCCTACCTTCATAAATTTTCTGCAGCACATCTTCTGCTTTCAGATCATCAAAATGTCTGACTTCAAATCCAAGGTCTGTCAAACTATTGTTAAAACACATCAGTATCAGTAAAAATCTTGTTAAAATTATATGTCAGTTGCTACCAACTCAGTTGCTTTCCCTGTGAGAGAATGAATATTCATGTTTATGCATTATTTATGAAAAAAACTACTATACCTGATTTTGAACTCAAACTGGTGGCAAATATAGGTGTAATACCTAAAGTTACTTCAAAGAGTTTGTCCTAAGAGAGGTCTGGACACACTGAAATCACAGGACTTGTGCCAGCAGTTTCTGTGACTCTCAAAGGACTGTGCCGTATGCTTTTTTTATTGTCTTTTTTTGCCAAGGTTGCATAGGTGCTGATGTCTGCAAAATTTTTTGTTCGACACTTAAATGTAAGATTTAGGTAACTGCTTATTTGACCATGATTTCTGAAGTTTACCTTTTTAAGCTTGAGTAGAGAAACCAAGTTTCTTACCTGCGTTTCAGATTGTTTCTGTCTGCAAGAGTCCCACGTCTGTCTGGCAGCCTCAAATGCCAAAAAAAATGCTCATGATTGAAGATTAACGCAACTCCTCTTCTTTGATGGTTCATTTTGTATTGCACTGCAGGATCAAGTGTTTGTCTGTTGCCAGAGATGGAAAACATTCTTGATAAAAGAGTTAATGGCTAATTGAATTCCCTTCCTCTATTCCTGCTAGCTGAGATTTTTTAATTGACTAGAGACTTAGAGGATCCAGTTTCAGAAGACAAGACCTCAAAATGTGCAATATTTTAGGAAGAGTCTAAATCACTAGGTCTTTTTGAAAGCTTGGGCATGTTAAGCAATTCAGTAAAAACAAGTGTCAGGTGTGTACTAGGCTCTGTCAGGTAGGTTGAATAGTTTCTCTACAATGCATTTGTATTTTCTCTTGTCAGGAGGCTGTCTCATTAGTGATGCAGTAAGGAATATAACAGTGCACTTTAGAGTTGGCTCCAATTGTCTATGTTATGTGTTTAGCCAAATATTATTTTAACATAATTGGATAGTGCATATATACTTATTTGGAATTGTAGTTGTCTGAGATTTGCTTCAAGTTTTTCTAACTAAACCAAGTGTTGCATCATAACCAATAAACTGGTGATGAGGTGGTATGTATAATGTATCTTGCAAAAGGAGAACAAATTTATATTATTTACCCTAACAAAATGAAAGCTATGACAATACAACTGTTCAGCTAAGTTTTTAACAACTAGCCAACAAAATCCTAAAGCTGAAGGACAGTGTTTTTCTGAAGGACAGAACAAAGGACTGACCCAGCTTTTAAGCAGAGGACTTTATCATGGCAATGAATGTATGGAGCACCTGTGTGTTTGGAGTAGCATTCAGCAATTTTATTGTTTTATGAGCAAAACACAACATAGAAGTTTGTGATAGCACACTATGGACTGTTGTTTCCAAGTGTTGGCATGGCTGTATTTCAGGAGACAAAGCAGACAGAGATATCAGTGCAGGGAACACAAACTAAAATGCTTCTGGCAATAGCCCTGGGAATAGACGGGGCCAGTGCTACAGATGCACAGAATGACAGTCCAGGTCACGCTGCCCTAGGACTGGCTCTAGTCAGAGCTGTCATCTTTGGCATGTTACTGGTTTTTTTCCTGCTATGGAATGTTCACTTTTGGTGCAATTGGTGGAAGAAGTTGCTTAGAATATTTGCCTACAGATGTTACTTAAAGATCGCAGTTTCATCAGCAAAATGCTTTTGTTTCACTACAAAATGAGCAAATTTACCCATAAACTATTTCTGCTTCTCTGCTTTATTACGAGCAGCACCTTAATAAAGCATCTTTTTGTAACAACTGCATAAGAATTCAAACAGGGAACAGGAATACTGGATGACTGTTCAAAGCCCGGGGGTTTCTACAATGCTGTCTGAATAACGAATAAGAAAAGTTAAGTAGGGTGCTTTATCACACTCTCCCTAGTTTGAGTACTTAACATGATAAAATGTAAAGATGATAAACTTTAGCCCTGTAATTATGAATGATATTTCACCTGTACCAGTAACAGATTTTACTCGGGTTTTGGCAATTTATCTTCCTTAGGAGTCGGCTAGATGTAGGTCTAGTAGGGATTCTGGACAGTTAGATCCCTGGATCCTGTGAATGACTGTTAAAGGATGGTTCCCTAAATAGTTGTTCCTCTGCTCAGCTGTATTCACTGAGTGGGTGAGGCAAAGGAAGTTATCAGGCAGGTAGTTTACCCTTTCCAGGGCTAGATGATGTTGTAAGGTGGAGTAGGAAAAATTCATGGAATCGCTATCCTATGGTCCCTTTCTAGAGGAATATATTCCTGTGCAACACTCTATCACTTAGTCTGCTCAATTGTTCCTTAGATTGTGATGATATTTTTGCCACAGCCTCTGCATGTTGCCTAACATAAAAGGAGTCCGCTCCTACGAGTCCCTTCTGCATGCCTTCATGATAAGAAGGGTGGTTCTACATCTGGTGTAGCTAAAACTAGAAACGTGTTCTACAAGTGGGTGGAGTTGAGTTGAATAATCCAGTCACATTCTTAACAAAAATCAGAAAACCCTGCACTGACCTCAATGCCGTGGGCCATCTCTCTGTCATTGCCATCAGAACTTTACCTTATATCAAGTGCATCTACTTCTGTGATGTTCTGATTTCCATCTGTTAGAGAAAGCAAAAAGTGATTTAGCCACTAAATCATTCATTAAAAAGAAACAATTTGAACATGTGCATCCAGCCTTAAAGCTTAGCAGTTAACGTGAACCAAAAGCTCGTTCACACATCGGGTAAGTAGGCATGCAGTTAAACAGCTTCATTAGCGTTTGTCTGTACCCACAGCTTTTGGAGGCTGTTCTTAAAGTTCTGACTCCAACAGTCTGCATTTTAGGTGGTCAAGACATGCATATTTTATATGTCTGTGTATCTGTAGCTATATAGACATATTCAGGGATCATGATTTTATATAACTAACTAGTTGGCTGTGTTTACTGAAACAGTCTCTAACTTAATAGTTATGATTTTACATAATACACTGGTGTTTCTTTTATTTCAGTAATGCTGCTAATGCAAAGCTGAGCGTTCTTTTTGAGGCTGGATGCATCATGACTCATAGCAGGTAGTGTAACAGTATACATAGCTAATGACAACTGAGAACACGCAAGACATATACCTTTTCTTCTGGTAAATTATACAGACATAAGTATCTCCAGTTACAGAATGCACATAAAGGTAACATTATGGGAACAACAGTGAACGTGCACATCTTGGGAACATGCAGAACTAAAGACTTGCAGATGGTTAGACCAAAATGTTTATTCCTTTTGCTTAAATATCTCAATGGGCTATAAAATCACAGCTCCTACTACTACTGGTGGAAATTAACTACCACATTATGAAAACTTTGTACTACACTGTACCTGTGGTGGTTAATGTAGGTCTGCTATCCAACTGGACATGGCCTGCAATTAGAAGACAAAATGGGTCATGTACACATATATTTTACAAACTACTTTGTATATAGCATACTACCTTTTCACATCTGTTTTTCACATGTGATTAAAGCCTTTTGCAAAACAATCAAACGTAGCTATGTATTGATAGAGGGGAAAAGTTCATAAAGACATTAGAATAAGCTTGCAGAAATCTAGACTTGCTCTAGTAGCTGTTATGTTGAACACCATAGCACAGGAGGGGGTGGCTCAAAGGAAGTCACCTGCTTCTAAGTGTTATTATTTACATGTAAATTTCCCACTGGCAAATATCGATTGTGCTTTCAGGTGTTGAGTCTTAGAATTATCACTAGTAACCTGAACGCACAAAAAAAGCAATTTCAGTTTGCTTGAAATGTAACACGTAGGTCAGACTAATATACGGAAAAATGAGTGTAGATAGAACATAGCCACAATACCTGTGCCTGTGGCTTTGTTGATAATACGAAGCCAGAGATCTTTATGACTGCATCTGTATTTAAATTTACACTGTATTTTAGCTTGTGTACCTGAGATATGGCTGACGCTTTTGCCTCAAATTAAGGGGNCAAAAAGCCAACAGGCCATAAAAACGTTATAGTCGTCAGACTTTTAGACAGAAAATGGTGTCACATAAACACAGGAAGAACAGAATTGCTGGGCCAAAGGAAACTAGGGAAAGGTGGTTTTCCTGGGTTTTTTAATCCTGTTTAGTCAGTTTCCAGTCTGTAGTTTTTCATTGCCACTGTCATATTGCAGCTTCATTCAAGTAAATGAATGATGATTTATGAAAAGCTTTCTGCTTGTTCTAAAAAATTATTGCTCTCAATAGGACTACTTACTTGTCTTAAATCTCGTGAAGATGGATTGTTTCAAAGGACTCAAAGATCAGGTATGCACTGGATTGATCACACTGGGATCTGATTAGCATGTTTCCCTGGATACTTTTTAATCTCAATAGGTCTATCATTTGAGCCAAAGGGCACGGCGTTTAGAAAATACCAGTAACCAAATGGTACCAAAAAAAAAAAAAAAGTTATACCTAAGCCTAACAGCATCTTCGGGAACCAAACCCACACAGTTTTCCTGCTCCTCTCTCCTCCTGTCCTCCCATTACACATCACCGTTCCTCCTGGGCACCTGAACCTCGGCTACCCGCGGTGTTTTCCCCTCTTTTTATAATGCCAGCTGTTTTTGTTGGGTTTTGGGGGTTTGGTGTTTTGTTTGTTTTTTTTTTTTGTTTTGTTTTGTTTTTTTTTTATT
>VYXH01004230.1:225282-241472 GCA_013397275.1 Burhinus bistriatus
GGGGAGGGGCCTTCTGCCGCCGCGCCTCCGCCCGCCCCCACCGGCCCTGAGGGAAGGGGGGCGCTGCCCGCCTTTGGGGCGCCGCCGGAGCGTGTGTGCGTACGTACGGTCGGAACGGGGCTGCGGGTCGCTCAGCCACGGCCACAACGCCTTTTCCTGGGCTGCTGGCGGCAGCCGCCGGCCAGAGAGAGGGAGCGGGGCGGGCTAGAGAGAGCCAACTCGGCCATGGCGCTGAGGGGGGGCAGGGGGAAGCGGGGCAGAGCCTTTCACACCCCGCCGCGGATGGCAAGAGGAGGCATTGCAAAAGGCGGCCTAGCACCTGCCCCGTTACAACACGGGCTGTTTCACCAGGAGAAACGCCGCCATCCCCAGCAGGTCACGGTGCCCCTTGTTCCACGGAGGGACCTTCCCAACCCTGTCCGGATACAGGCCGGGAGAGCAGCTGGCTGCCGGCTTGCGTGGCTCAGCAGGGCACTGGGAGGTACCGGTGCGATCAGATAATACGAAACCCCAGGACTTTTTTTTGATGACCGTGTTAGACGTGGTGAACTTGGCCTTGTGAAATGTGAAGGAGACAGCAGTAGCGTTTTGGAGGAAAGAACAGCAGAGGCTGTTCTGAATGGAACATGGGGCTGAATGGAAGGAAGGGCAGGCTGAGTGCATGGGCGCTGGGTTGGTGTGGTGGCTCAGAGCAAAGGCTGCCGACGGGAGGAGCGTGCCCAAAACCACGTACTGCTCTCTTTCGGTGCAGCCTGGGGGAGAACTTGTATTAGTATTTCTAGAAAAATGAGACCTTTTGGGAAGCACGCTCGTTTAGAAGCCAAAAGAATGCATTAGGGAATATGTACGTGAACTGTTAAAATTTTAACCTAATTTTATGATGATGTTCAACGTGAAGGAAGCTGATCTAGTGACCTTTATGCATGAGAGTGATTCAGTTCCAGGTAACACCATCAAATGTGCAAGTTGGGGTTGTAAAAGAGGGCAAAATGAAAGTATATCTATTAAACATTAAAAGCCCAGTCTTGATTTGCTGAAAAGACCAAAATGAACTTGCTTTCTAAACATCCTGTTTGGTTTTGTGTTTGTTTTTTTTTTTTTAATGATAAATTTCTTACATTTCTTATTAATTTTATATTTAAATTCTAGATGCTTCACAGATGAGCTAAAGTGGAACCATGTGGAAATTTGTTTCAGCCTCAGCATTTAATATTATTTGTAGTTAACTGAGGAAATAAGTGGAAAAAGTTCTTTACAGAAGTTAGTTGTCAAACAAAAGAGGGAGCTCTTTGTACACCTGTCCAGCTTTTCCCTATGATTACTTTACAAAGACCCTGATTTAGCAAAATAATTCCTGTGTAGGAATATACTTAAATGCTTTCCTAAATAGCAAGCCTTGTTGCAGGGAGGGTGGGTGGGCTGTTTAAGAGAAGTAATTCATACCCTTGCTTTAGTTATTGGCAGTTGGCTGTGTCCTTACACGACAAATTCATGCTGATGTGGGTTTTTTACAAGACGAAGATGAAGAAAAGTCAATGAAAATGTAAAAATGTTGTCTGAAGCAGACTGTGGTGAATTACAGAAAAAACACCACCACAACTGTATTGTATGAACATATGACATTTATTCAACAGGATAATTATTTGAGAGGAATAAAATGAAATAGATATTAAAACCACTTGTAAATTAGAATACAGTGAAGTATGTTCTAAAACTATTCAGCAGTTTGATAGAACTGACCGAGATGGTCCTTAAGGTATTTGACAGTTTTGTGTCGAGGGTACCAATCCACAAACCAAATCCTAGTACTTTTAAAAAATTTTGTGCACACTTCCTGTGATAACTCTTGCCAAATGTGAGACTATTATGCATAGACTGACGTTTTCTTATACCAGGCACTGTTACTGTTGTCTAAAAAGGTGTAGTGGTCCTTTGGGCTGTGCTTCCTGATTTATCAGGTGGGCAGAACTTCCTCACAGGGACTGGTGAAAGCAGAAGGATTTTCTGCGTAATCGTTCCAGTTTTGCTGATGGCCCCTTGTCTTCATCCAGTTCTGGGTCAGTTAAGGCAGTAGCAAAACTCCTCCTGACTGCACGTTGCAGGATCAGGCCCTGGATGTTCTTTCTTGGCATTACTGTTTCATGCTTCTGTATATTGGTGTAGGAAGCTTGTGCTAATTTGAGAATCTGGGGGGGAGGGATATGACTGAGAGTATTAATTTTTAAGTTTAGATCCGTAACTTGGTTTTGTAGAATTAAGTCTATATAATATATAGACTTTTTATACATTTATATTGTTATATAAATTGTGTGTATATGTGTGTGTATATAAATCTAAAAATATATGTATATACACAGGTGGTAAAACCCTACTTGATGTTAAGAGTTTCTTGGAGACCAGAAATAGATATATAGACATACATGGTGAACTTAAGATAGTAAAGATGCTTTTTATTTAAGTTGAAGATCCAAGTTTTAAAATTCCTTTGTTGTTTGTGTTTGTTAAATTAATAAAACTTAGAGCTACAAAAATTGCCGCAGGCTAGAAGATCAGATGAGGTATATTAACTAGATAAAAATTGTCTGAGTTTGTAGCTGAGAAAACTACCACCAAACAGTTGTTATTTGGGTAATTTTTGCATTACAACTAATCTCATGATCATAGTCAATCTGTCAATTAATAGATGGTCTGAGGTCTGCTTTCACAGTAAGCCTAAAGAATCAACTGCCAAGCAAGGCAGCATCCTGAGGGTTTCTAGTGACCTAGGCCTTGAGATGATGCAAGTTCTTTAAAGAACTCTGGTTGCTGTGTTTCTGTGAAGTTCACATATTGCCAGTGCAGTCATTTTCCAACCACTGCTTTCAGTATGGCTGTCCATTTTAAATAAACAAACAACTGCAATTGAAATGCAATGTGAAATGTGGAAAAAAACAAAGTAACAACAAGAAAAAGATATTTTAATTTCCCTGCTTTTATTAGAGACTTTTGCTGTGGACTCGTGACTGTAAAATTCTCTTCCTACAAGCTTCTGCAAAATCGTCGTATTCATAGTGTTAAGAATTTTCAAAATATATTCTTTAAAGATTTGTACTAATTGTGGCTAAGTTACATGGCTGCTGATTGTAAAAAAGGACTAGTGTTCATTTTTGCATGAGTGATAAGAAGGAAGTATTTAATTTTCCGAGCTTCAGATATTATACCGTGAAATGAGACTCCTTGTCACGTGATGGCTAATCCAATCATAATAGCTGGCAACTTTTGTATACACGCCAGGGTGACCAGCCTCCCCGCAGTTCTCACCCCAACTCACAATACCCCAGACATACGCCACATTTTCTGCATCAAAACAGACCAAGGGTCCTCCTGAATCACCTTTGCAACTGTCTATGGAGCCATCGTAAGTACCTGAAGCAAAAGAGGAAATAAAAAGCAAAAATAAGTTCATATACAAGCTAGCACACAAAATGGAGCTCAGGAGGTTTTTCAGGTCCTGACAGACATTTGTCTAATAGTCACCAGTAAAGGAGGTTCCTAACCTCTTCCATCTATTACTTCTCATTTCTTTTTAACTGTGGGGCCTTTCTTTACATTTGTGACTGGCCCAAATTCTCCTTTTTTTGCTTTGGTGTCAGTGATGTGAGCCTTGTTTTACCCTGTGCAATAGAGAAGAATTCAGCCATATTGCCTATTAGATCATGAGAAGTAGCTCATAAAAAGTGAACAAAAGCAGGAGGAAAAAGGTAAAAAGATTTGTAGGCTGATTCCTATGGAAATAAAGCTATCGTAATATGCATATGCCTACATGTCTGCCTTTGGTGTCCTCTTTACCCAGTAATTAATTGGCCAGTTTAATCTGTACAGAGCTGTACAGAGAGGCAGAGGCCTCAAAATTATTTTCTCTACCAGCTTTATGAAAATAGATGGGCAAGTACAAGAAGGAGAGCATAGGAATGCTGGGATGGGAGGGAGAGCAACTGTCTGGAAGTGCCCTCGCTGCAAGGTCTCAGTCACAGCGTGGATATTTTGCAACACCAGATAGCAGCCCTGAGGTACTTGTGTGTAGGATCCAATGCTCTTTGTGAGTTTCAGTGCTCAGGGAACTACTTGTTTGCAATTCACCAAATATAGTACTCGTGAAAAAAATAAGAGTGATGGATGTCACTGCTACAGAGCTAGAATATGATTTATGCTTTGTCCTATACACTCAGTAAAAATTTCTAACGCCCTTACTACACTTTTCTGCCTGGTTGATTGACCTAGTATGAAGGAACACATACTAAGCAGGAGTCTCCAAGTTTTTAAAAATATAACCTCTTGAATCTCTACATTACTGAGAAAGAATTTTGTGAACTTTTACAGGATTAGTAATTCCAGCTCTGAAAACAAGATTTTATTGACTTTACTCAGTTTAATTAATATTTGCTTGTATAACTAACTCCTGTGGATACTAGCCCTTCATTCCAAAGTTTGTATTTGCATTAGGGAGGGGAAGCTAACCCCAGATCCCCCTTTTCTGATGTTGTCCTATGTGATACTGTCTTTGTTCCTTCCTGGTAAAGTATGATCACTTGAAATATATTGAAGATCAAGGAGATAAGTTACAGAACTTGCACAGTAGTCAAACCCAGGATCTTACAGATGTCATGCTGAATTTATCAGGAATGATTTGGCTTTTATATCTGTTTTTTATTTTTCTTGGTAAGTAGTTTGTTTAAATATTGCCTTTACTTCTTGATTTAAAGAACAGTTGAAACCACCTGCCCTGTAATTTGAATACTTACTGCTCTTTTAGTCATGTATTTGGCAATACCTTTTGTTACTTGAGAAGCAAAAAATGTGTATTCAAAATCCTTATTTTAGTACTAGGAGTGACAACCAGTTTCCTGGCCAGACTAATCTTAGTTTGAAAAGTTAATTGTATTTTTCCTGGGGTGTAGTGTGGTAGTAGCAAATGTCTAAGCAGATGAATAGTCACATTCTAGTCAATGGGACGACTAATGTGCTCCAAGACAGGCGTTTGCTTAAATGTGTTGATGAATCAGAATCAAATATAGTAAAGGTAGGAAGTTCAGTGGGCTGTAAAGTGCTTGTGTATTTAGAAAACATAACTCAAACTGCATGCCGAAATTTGCCCACATAATCATAGAAACTTGGCATAATGTCATCTTAACTGTTTATAAATAGATATATTATGTGGATGCAGCTAAGCTCCAATGCCTAGCGTTTTGCTAATGGTGCTACTGTGGTAATGGGTTTATTGTCTTTCCCAAGTCTAAAAGATCCCAGCCAGTCTGTCTGACCTTATAAACGGTGGGTTTGATGGTAGAGAAATTATAGTAAGAAAATTGATGCTTACCTGCACATGCCATTTGTTTAAAAAATCGTCCTGGATACAAATCAGAACAATTCTGAAATAAATTAACATTGCCCCACTTGAGGATATATTGTTTGGTATAACCTAGAAAAGAAAAGAATAAACTTTTCTAAATTAAAAATGGTAAGTACATATTAGACGCTCTTAATATAATAAATTAAAAGTTATAGATTTGCTTATCTACAGAATATAATCTTCAATATTATAAACCAGGTACCTTAAACTGCCACTAACACCCCATATGAATTGCGGTACATTGGCCATATATTTCAAAATAAAAGCAGAGTGGTTTAATTGCAGTGTTAAATACAGTACTTTCATTTTGTAAGATTTACCCTTTCCTCGTTTTCCTCAGTTTTTTTCCTCCGTTTTCCACATCAAGGTTTTCAGACACTGGGAAACTGGTATATTGTTTTCTATGAAATGGAGATGTGGCTCTGATCATCCTTGTTACCTTTTTTCCAATTCTACTCTGTCTTTTTGGGATGAGTGGACCAGATATTGAAGACAGAGGTGAACTATTTATTCACAAGGTTAAGGAGATTCTCTGTTTTGTTCTCTGTAATTCCCAACTTTGCATTTGCTTTACGGACTGCTACTGACTATGGACAGGAGAAGCCTCACAAGCAGTATGCGGTAGCTCCAACATCACTGTGATACAAAACAAATGCTTCCCAAATCTTTGAAAGCGTGATTACATTTGGTTTATCTCTCTCTGTGCAAACTTTTCAGGGCTAAACTCAAACACGGCTGAGGCAAGATGTGCCAAGTTTCATAACTGTTGGCTGCAGCTCAGATCCTCTTGGGCAGGGGACAGAGGCTGTGACTATTGGCCGCTGTAAGCTACTAATCACCACTTGTTAAATATAATTACCAGGTCTCCACAGCTAATATAAATCTTAGATTGGCAAAAGGAACGTTTCTTATTGTTAGGGTAGTTTTCAGCCAGGGGTGTTCCCCAGATCAATTTACTCAGTGGCTGAAACAGCAGAGGAAGCAGTAGTGAAAACAGAACTAACAGTGACAGCCAACCACAGCCTGTTTTCTGTACTCAGCCTCTTCTGAGTGCTTTGTGCACAGCTAGTGTTCACCCTTTTCAAAATGAAAGCTCACCACAATTAGAAAACAAGTGATACAAATAATACATTATTGTAGTAAGCACTAAAGCAAATACCTTTCTCTAGTCCCCATCCAGAAACCTTGCATCTGTCACCAGCCTTGAACATATACTCTGACCAGGGGATACAGGCAGGTGTGCTGTATTGCAGGGAGCATTGTTCTTTCCCAAAACCTCTCAGCTGCAGCAGAGCAATGTCATTTTCGTAAGTTGACGCATTATAATTTTCGTGTATTATCAGTTGTTTTAGTCTGAAAGTATCTGTCTCTTTGTCATACAGTATTGTATCCAACAGTCCAATCCAGACACGGTACAGATGAACTCGACTTGCCCTGGAAAAAAACAGTGAAATAAAACAGGTTTTTGTACTTAACACAAGCACTGTACGTTTCAACTAGCTGTAAACTTTTGCACTTTATCAAAGTTTCTCTAGAATAAAAATTCATATTATATACATATAGTTTCTTTCTGGACTTGATGTCCAACTTTTTCTGAAGCGTAGCAAATACAAGGCAGATGACACTGCTGAGTACTGCAACTAATACAGAAAAAAATAGTAAAGGCCAGCGTCTGTGTTTAGTGCTGAGACAAAGAGAAAGCAGGCATTTATGCCTCCCTGATTTCAAGTGAAAGAGGAGTGAGCAGATGTGGATGGGATCCTGGGACTGGCAAATCTTCCCTGACTGCTCTTGCTTGTTCTGGGGAATATATGACCCCAGGGGCATTCTCAGGGAACAGATCCTGGACTTCTCCATTATAGACATGGGCAAGAGGTGATCCCCTGCATCTCCCTTTCAGGCAAAGTGGTTACGCTGAACCTTTCCTGCCTGCCTGCTATCTGACTGAAGAATGCCATGTCTCTTTAAACTCATCATTACTTTTTCATCTTTCTATTCACTGCCAAAATATTCTACTTTCTCTGAATCTTCCCCATCATTAATGTAGGTGAGTCAGTGTTTTAAATTGTTTTATTCAATAGGCAAATAGGAATTAGCAAGCAGGTAGCTAAGAAGGGCAATAATATCCAAATCAATCTTTCTGCCTTGCAAGAAGAAAATATTTTCCCGGTTTGTTGTTTTTACCTGACACAGTGTGCAGCAGTCAGAACCCAACAGCCACCAATATAAACCCCTCCACAGTACACTGTTGCACCTTCACTGCCAGTTTCCTTAATTGCCACTTGCCAAGGGAATTCACCCTATTCAAACAACAAAGACCCAAATAATGTGAAGTCATAACAATTGTACTATTTTTAGTGCATAAAGGGAAACACACTTCTTGGAATCACCTTATGTCCTTGACTATATCTGATTGTAAATAAAAAATCTGCTATCCAGAAATTGTGAATTGGGCTCCATCTGATATAAAGGATATATATTCTAAAATGCAGTAATTTTTTCAATCTTCTGACTTTGTGCAATGCCTCCTTCCCTCCAGCTTTCTGTCATGAAACACCTTGTAGCCAGAGAAACATGTAGAATCTGATCTGGTATGATTGAGTATAGCTTTTTTGACTGGATTCTGTTTCAAAGGCGCAAATTTAAATTCCATTTTGTCAGAATTGTTATTTCTAGCTATAGTATTAAGTATTTTGCTGAATCATTTTCAATGTGTACTTGTACTGTAATGGTCAATTTTGCAACTTCATATTTTACTTTATAAATTGTGCTTCTCTTTACTTTTGTTCAGAGCAATGCCACTACTGCTGCAAAACATGAAATTAATGTTATAGCTGATTTTGTTATTTCCATACATTTTAACAGAAGGACAATAATGCTCACTTAAATTGATGCTGAGTGAACTCATATCTGGTAAGGTATTTTTTTACCTTTGTTGCAATCTCTCCACCTACGATTCTTTTCCGTCGAGTTAACGTGTGATTTGTGAGACCACAGTGTACTTGGGGAAGAAGTGTCTTTATCATTTTTCTTTCTTTAACAAAAAGGAAAAATGTGTCTCAGAATTCAGGCATCCGTTCTCTCTATTTGGAGACAGGTTTATCTTTATCTTGAAAATTTATCTTGAAAATTTGAATGGTCTGAATATGCTAGTAGCTGCAGTAGCAGGAAAGTAAAGACCAAAAATTTTGGCATCTGGTTTTGCTTTGAAAATTGCTTGTGTCTTAGCATCACATTACTTCTCTTCATTTTCTGTTGCTGCTTGCATTCAGGCAAATAATTTTAAAGCAGTTCCCCTGGATTTGCTGAGGGTTTACCTCCACCAGTTGCCAAAACATGCAGATGTGGGTCCTCCGCCAGGAGGAATTATTGGGGCATGAAATGAGTGAAAAGCGAGACAAATAGTGAGGCCCAGAGTATATGTTAGTAAATCACAAAGTCCAAATATCCTAGTGTTCTGGACCTAGTCAGCTGGCTGGTAGCTAGAAAGCCACTAATAAGAGGGTATACTGTTGTTTTTGGAGGGTTGGTTACACTTACCTTCATCTATACTGTGATTTTCAGCACCTTTGTCTTTGCCTGTAGTAGAATAACAAAATACTAAAAATATTGGTAAACACTTAAAGTTGTTCTATTATTTGAATATATGTTTGTGTACCACGATTTTGGCACACGTTTTAAATGCATAAGGGCACACCATTTCACATGGACAGCAATATTCTCTCAGCCTGGTGCCTGCTGTTTCCTTTCCTACGAGGCACTCTTTGGCTGCCTCAGCCTACAAATGACCTACATCCAGCAGACACTCAATCATAACTACATGCCATCTACTCTGCTTTCCATACCTAGGGAGCGCTTCTGCAAAGAAACTCTGAGAAATGGCCTTTTTTTTTTTTTTTTTGTTTTTGATCTCTAAAGTGATATCCCGTTCTCCTCCACCAGGAAACAACAGAAATTCCTCCTCCTGCCCTATCAACCTTTTGAAGCTTTCTAAAGCCCAAAGGAGTATTAGGTAACAGGATTTTTTTTTTTTTTTTTCCCCCAATTTAGATGATGCTGTTGTGTACTGTGTACCTCTTTTAACAGAGTAAGGGAGGGTATTCAACATGAGAGGTAAATTAAATGCTTCCTGAATCTGGTTTGTCAGCTTTTATTCAAACGAAATGGCCATTGAATTTAGTTCCTAAATGGAGGTTAAGGATTGAGTCTGTTCTCATGTTACTGACAGTAATGTTTACATTTAGAGTTCAGTTTACCCTTACCAATTACCATTTACCAATAGTGTTTACTTTTTGGCTTTAGACTTTGTCTCTTATCAGAGCAAGGAAAAACATTCTCATTTTAAGACAAAACAAAATCTTTTCATCAGTGAGGGGAAGAGCACAAAAGAATTATTATATTGACAAACTAGTTGAATTCCTCATCTGAGAGGACAGTATTCCTGCCTGCCCTGTCTATGCTTTCTTAACAAATTGGGGATACCAGTTTGATAGATGGCCACGTAAGCAAAAGACATAATCTGCCTTAAACCTCCAACAACATCATCTGTTTCTTCCTTCCTTTAGTTTTCTTGCTATTCTTTTCTAGACAGAAAGGGAGTAACCTTTTCTTCCTACTATGCATAACGTAACATTGGGAAGACTAATTCTTGCATGCATTTTGGTTTTGCTAATCTGTTAAATAATTTAATAATATGCATTGTGTAGTCTCTAGTTATAATTGAGCGGAATGAAAGGAAACAAACAAAAACATCTTTCAGAAGAAAACCTGCACAGAGAGCTCGAGCTTCATCCTCTCCTGTGAGGCAGTCAATTTCTTTGTTACAGACATTCTTATTTGGAATACAGATATTTGATCGACAGTGGAAACTGTTGTCTCTGCACTCTGTAACACAGGAGAATTACAAATGTAAATCACAGGATCATATGATTCAGCAACCTCACATAGTTTGAGAGCTTTTTAAAATACAAACACAATATAATATCCTTGTTATGGGGGGACTTGGCTCTTCATAAATAGATCACAAAAGCAGGCTCTGTAAAGGTAAAACAAAATGAATACTTGGCTCTCCTCATTTTACAGTCTTGAAGTTTTAAGACTTAAAAAATGTGGATCTTTGTTACCAGTTCAGTACCGTACATCTAGACTTGGTATCAGTCCTTACCAGTTTCATCCACAAAACATGGCCACACTCAACCTCAGCCAAAGGACCTCCAGTTTTGCCAGCATTACTGATCATCTCAAATGAGTAATTTATGATGCTTGGGTCAAATTTCCCCCCCAAAATCAGAGTCCAAGCTGGTTTTTGGTTGAATGAGCTAAATGCCTAAATGCAGGGTTAGGAATCAAGAGTCCTATTTTGAAGATACTGGATTTAATAACTTATTTCTTCTAAAATTCTTGTTTATATGAAACATTATTATAAACCTGAGACCCCGTTTCCTTTTAATTCCTGTGATCATTTCGTATGTTACCAAAAGCAAAGCAGTGCCTGAATTTATGGCAGGAATTTTTGAGCTACTTTATAATCTTATGTCAATCTACTATTTAAGGATATATGTCTTTAACAGAAAATAAGATACTTCTCTAAAAGTATTCAGATATCCCAATATGATCCAAAGATCACCGAACTCAGTTGAAATACTTCTTTTGATTCCAGGAAGCATTGTTTTCAGGCCGTATGGCTGAAACAGCGCTATTTTGGTCAAGTGGAATCTGAATAAATGTTCTGTAAGTATATCAAACCACAGGTATTTCTTATTTTGTTCTAAAATGCCTGTGACTGTGTTTCCATAATTATCAGATTAAATTTACTAACAATTGTAAAACTACAAAATTAAGGTTATTTAGGGATAGTGATGGGATTTGTAACTCACATTACCGTTTGGCACCTGAAACCCAACTTCTGAAACTATTCTCCTGCATTCAGGTCATGCTAGATCCATTCTTTGCTTCTAATCAAAATTGTTATAGCTGGAATTGCAGATGCTGAAAGAATGACTGCTCATGAACAAGTAATGCGACAGGAACTGTTCACAGATATTCTATGGATAATCTTGCATTAGTAAATAAATTTAAGAGAAATCTTACATTGGTTTAAAGACAGTTCATTGGAAAAATAGTGTCTTTGTTTAATTACTGTTGATTTCTCCCAACTAAAAATACATTTTCATTCTAACGCGGCTTTTTTTTTGTATTAATATTTAACAGCCTCCTAAATAATCTCATTGTATTTCCTCATCCTCCGATGAAATCCAGATTCTCAGAGATCACTTGCCCGCTTCAAAAAATACATTATGCCTGCTTTTTTTGCACTTGGAAAAGAGACTGTAGCTGTTACATCACTGTAAAAATTCTTTAGGGGAAATGATTTTGAAACAGCTGAGAAAGGAAATTATTACCTCTACAGCACAGTTCATCACTTAAGTCTCCACAGTCATTGATTCCATCACAGGTTTTAGTCAGAGAAATGCACTTCTTGTTGACACAATGAAACTCACCATCTGAACAAGCTGTGCAGCATGATAAAAATGAAGTTAGTGTGGAAATGTCTGTAGGTTCACAGCTGCCCACAGAAATATTCTGCTTGTGCATTTTATTCTATCAGCAGTTTGGCTTATCAACAGTAGGGCTCAGTAATGTAAATAGGAATCTTTTTTATTGTTTTGATTGCTTTCTCATCAAGCTTTCAATGTGTCCACATATTTTCCTCCTCCAACTTGCAGTAGCCTGGCAACAGGGAACTTCATTTTTTCTAGACAAGGACTAAACCAGGAATGATTGGTTCAAACCCATTGTAAATGATTCAGGTGATTAAGATAATTATGGATGTTCCCCCCTCTAGAAAGAAGTCACCAAGAATCTGTGAACTCCTACTTTTGTGGCATAAGAAAAACCTGAGACAATTCATAGCTGTCCTAACCAGAAGCTTCTCAGGCTGATGCTTATCAGTGCCAAAGAAAGCCCACTGCAGAGACTAGAAAGCTGTTAGAAGTCAAAACAAGGACTTGATTCCACTTACATCGGCAAGAAACTGAGGAGTCCTAAAACTCCTTAGAAGACATGAGCAGTTCCGCTATAATCATGCTTGTCTGGCTACAGTGGTGCTAGTGTCCTAATTGATCTCCTTCATAGACAAAGCAGTGAGTAGGAGGTTGTCACCTGTCTCCTCACCAGTTAACCCCGGAGAGACAAGACTTGTGGGATACAGTATACCTTGGTACCCTTAGAAGGGATGGGGGAACAAACAGAACTGTGGGTGAAATATATTTACTTTTCAGAAATATCTGTAAAAATACTTTAGGAGCAACGGTGATTTTCCAAACTCATAAACTCAAGACTGTCTTGACTCAAGACTGCCTCAATTGTCTTAAAGTCTGCAAAAGAATTATGTAAAAAAATCAAACGGTTTCAGGGCAGGTTTATTGTGGCTGAGAGTTCAGCAAACTAGGTCCTAATTATTTAAAATAAACTTACAATGTAATAACTCCAAGTAGATAAAAAACTAAAAAACCTACTAACCTCTGAGATTTTCATGGCACTGGAGGCTAACAAATCCCTCATTACTATCTCTTGATTTCATCTCTATGTGACATTCAGCAAGACTTGTCTCTAGGCCCCTGCAAGTTATTTGCAGACAGTGCAACGAATTTAAGGCAGATTCTTTGATGGTGGAAGTGGCTCGGTAATATTCAGCACCTCTGTGAGAATACAAATAATAAAAAAATTATATCATTTCACAATGGATTGTCCACTGCTTTTATTGTTTAGAATTTGTATGATTTTCCTCAGTGTTAAAGAATTTTGGTCATGGCTAAGAAAAAGAGCGGACTTCCCATGGAATCGTCTAGGGGTAAGTAGGAGATATTTACTTTGGAAGAAAAAATAAAACAAAGTGCTAGTTTTTGCAGGTTGCTGCATAGAACTGTCCCTAAATCCGTATGTAGCTCTCTGACAGTCACTGTGTATCGTGGTGGATAGAAAAGTCTCCTTATGTAGCAAAACTTGTAAGCTCAGATCTCCCTCTCTCTCTGTGGACACAGGTGAGCCATAATTTGGAAACCATCCTGCATGGGGTCAAGTATCCTTGATTTCATCAAAACCAATGCATATTGAGGAAGCTCAGGTCACTGCAAGGATGGGATTAATTTTATCTCCTTTGGGGTTACCTGAGCGGTATGCTCCTAACAGTGTATGTGTCCCTTACCTTAAAGAAATACGGATCGAGTAAATAAGTAACTAGAGAGGCTTACAATGGGACTCCAGGGCTGAATGCTCTGCTATCTAAAGAGATACTGATCAGGACCAGGAAATATTTGCCTCTCACCTAAAGGGGACAATTTAGGGCACTGCAATAGCATTTTTAGTCTTCGGGTAGGGTTGGGGAGGCAGTCCTACCTAAGTTAAATTAGTTGTATATGTGTAAAATTAATATGTACAGGATATAGAGTTGACTCCTTATGAGGAGCTGAACATGCAACTCAGGTCATCAGCGTGGTCACAGGAAAAAGAACAAGCTCTGTGTGGCTTCAGCTGTTCCTGGGGAGCAAAGCAAGCAATGGCAGCGGGGTGAAGGAAAGAAACGTGTTCTGGTTCTTGTTAGTCTGCCTGGTGCAAGTGGCAAAACAGAGTTGTACCCTGTTGTCAGCTAGCGCAAGAAACTTTGCTCTGCATACAGGATATTGCTCAGAGCTACTTGGGGACGGTCCATCTATGCACTTTCCCTTACACAGACCTGAGAGAAAACCTCTGCGTTGGTCTGCAGCTTTACTTTGAAAGTAGAACAATTATGGTGTGTATAGTTGTAATCTGTAATAGAACACAGAAATCTATGTTTTGACTTTCAGGTGTCAATTTAAGAAGCTTTATCAGAATATTGTAGCCAATACATTGTTCATGAGTTTTCTGTCTTAACTGTCGGCTGACTGTGGCTGACACTTACATGACCATCGATACTTTTTCAGATCCCTTGCAGTTAGCCAGAGATAAATGCCCCAAACTTACAATTCAAAGCCAAGGTGCTTGCAAGCCACGTTTGCTTCATTCATAGTCCACTCACTATCACATACAAAAAAGTCATTGCTTTGATTCACAGGTTTTACTCGAAGCAAACTTGAATCTCCATGGCCCACAGAGATTGAAAATTTTCCTTAAAAAAAAAAAGAAATAAAAAAATTCTCCAAATAAAATCATATTATATAGGTGTATCTAGTGGAAAAACAGCACAGAAACAAATCAGGACTAATTTTGTATTGACAGCCAAAGTTTCTATGGAAAGAACAGTAGACTGGAAATCAGAAGCTTCAGGTATTATTCCTGATTTTTCTGAGGATTGACTTTGTGGCTTTGAGCCTGCCACTTTTCCAAAATACACCAGTTTCAGGACAAATGAAGGTAGTATTTCCCACCATGTAAGCGTACCTGGAGGTGTACTGAGGAAAGATTGCATCTTAGTATATGACTTTCATTAGAGGACTTTTGATAACCAACCAGTAATACTTCAAGTGATTTGGCCAGATCCTGCTTCTATTACTTGTATAACAAAACTTCCGTTATTTGTGGTGGAGCCGGATAGAGAGCACACCAGGAATGCATCAAGGCTTTCCGATCCTTTTCCGTGGCATAGGCAGAATTGAATTTTTGCCACCCTGTGGGTGATGGGCTGAGCTGCTGCTTCTGCGGGGAAAGGGTGGGATGGCACTGTGACAGAAACTGGGCAGGAGAGCCCTGGGCCTGGCTTGCTGCTCCTGCTGCGACCGGTGGAGGTGGGGCTGGAGGATGGGTAGGAACAGCAACTGCTACTGCTAAGAGAGGCCACCTGCCTAGTTAGCAGGAGCCATTTCTCCCTGTGCTCAGGCAGAGGTTGAGCTGACAAAACAGCTTGGTGCAGCCCAAAGAACAGGTGAGAACAGAGAGCTGCTTGTCTGTGCGCCAACAGCTTTCTGTTTTGATGAAATCCACAGCATGAAGATGATTGAGGTGAACACGGCTTACCTTCTCCCTGTGCACTCCCACGCACACCTCAGCAGCTTGACTCCATTCCTTGGACTCTTGCTCCTGTGCGGTCTGTCCCTCTCCAAAAGATGCCCTCCCTGCTAATGTTCTCAGTGGCCCAGGCCCTCTCCTGCTGTGCCGCCCACCCTGCTTGGAAACCTTTGAGCTCTTTCCTGTGTCTATTTCTCCCCTTTCTACCTGATGATTTGAGCAACCTACCAGCAGCAGGGTGACCTGGGCCTGTCAATCACTTCATTTTTATGAAAATCAACAGATACTGCCCATTTTCAATGACTTCTCATTTTCTGTTTCATGTTCTTACTGGTGCAAGGAAATGAACAGACTTTCTGAGCTGTAAATAGTAAAGCATCTCCTTGGCCACAAATGACTGACCGATAATACATTGTGGAAAAGGAGGTGTTAATACCTTCAGACGTGCATTTTCCCTTGTGCAGAAACTTTGCTTCCGGACGTTGACACTCATAGCTCTTTAGGTGACAGTAAGTATGGAAGTACTTTCCATTGGTAGAACAAACTGAAGAGCCATTCTTTGGGCACTGGTAGGGAAGCTTACAAAGGCATTTTCCCTCCACACATCGTTCCCATGGGTTACAAAAAACTTTCTCACAGGACTTGTGTGTGTATTCGTTGCTTAAGCATTCTCCTATGAGGTACGTGTCTTGCTCAGCTGGCTGGGCAGGCTCAACCTGCTGAAACTGGTTTTCTGCAGCATTAGATGCTGCATTCTGCAATGCACAAAGTCAAAAAAAAAAAAAAAAAAAAAAAAGAAAAAAAAGAACAACAACAA
>VYXH01004230.1:244398-298417 GCA_013397275.1 Burhinus bistriatus
GCCGAACCAGCCGCCGCCCGCTTGGGACGGCAGGAACTCCAGCGGCCCGGGAGGATGACTCGCTTTGCGGTCATTTTGCGACGGTGCCGGTCGGAGGTACCGCTTCATTTACGGCAGGCAGCCCGCTTTCCGGCAGCGGGGGTGGTTGCCCGGTGGCGGTGCGCGCTGCTGACGCGAGCGGCAGGCAGGGCGCGCACGTGGAGGTCGGGCTCGAGACGCGTGTGGGGGCACGCGGGAAGGGGGACGGAGCCGTTAGCGGCCGTTGGCGGTTCCTCAGCGCCCGAGCGCGCCCGTCCCTGCCGCCCCGCAGCCCCGAGGGCCGGCGGCAGCCCCGAGGGAAGGCCGGGGGCGCGGGGGGAGGGCGGCCTTGGCGGGGATGCCCGTGGGCGGGCTGCAGGCGGTGCCCCGTGGGCCCTGCGCTGTGCCTGGAGAAGGCGCCGTGGTTGTGCGGCCAGTGTGGGCTGGGTTTGTGCCGCTCCTTCGCGGGGCTGGGGGCTTGCGCAGTCTTCTCCCGGGGCTGGAGGGTGTCGCGTTCAGCCCTCATACGTGTGAGTGAAAAACGTGCCGTCCCTGCTAGTCGCTTTTTACACGTAGGCTTTGCAGCGGGTGACGTTTTGGGTGTAAACTTGATTTTTCATGTGCCTGCGTGTTTTTAGTGAGGACTGAAACGGCTAAGCGTTAAATTCACGAACAAGGCTGTCATGACACCTTAATTTGTACACCAAATCAAATGTGAAATGTCTGTTACTTCTTAAACAGCTGATTTTTTTCCACAACTTAGGAGGTAAGAGAGAATGTCTTTTCGTGGACGAGGAGGTGGAGGAGGAAGAGGAGGTGGCTTCAATCGTGGAGGAGGAGGTGACAGAGGTGGCTTTAATCGTGGTGGACGAGGAGGCTTTGGACGGGGAGGTGGACGAGGAGGCTTCAACAGAGGCGGATATGACCAGGGGCCTCCAGAAAGAGTAGTTTGTAAGTTACATGAATAGGTTATATTTATTTAATTTAGAATGACTGCTCCAGATCTTTAGCGTGTTTGGTCTTTATTTCAGTATTGGGAGAGTTCATGCACCCGTGTGAAGATGACATTGTTTGTAAATGTAAAACAGAAGAAAATAAGGTGCCTTATTTCAACGCCCCAGTGTACTTGGATAATAAGGAACAGATTGGGAAAGTGGATGAAATCTTCGGACAGCTGAGAGATTTTGTATCCTTCAAAAGAACGTGTGATGTACAATATTTGTTTTTTAAAGGCAGATTGATTATCGAGTGGAATTTCTGTAGGATTTTAAAATAGTTCAAGGCTTGGCTACCGGTTAGATGTGAACAGTCACAAGTCTACCTGCAAGTGTTGGGGTCATAGGTGCCTCGTTCACATTAAGTGTCTATGTTAAAGCTTTTTTAGTATGATAGAGTACCTTATGTGAGGCAGAGGTTTTCAGTCAGTACCAGTACTGGCAGATGTTTTTTGGATCCATGGTGGTTTGAGATGTTACTTTTTCTAGCTACTGGACCAAATTTTCTCCTATAGTCACCTGTAACAAAATTGGATCAAAGGAGCGGGTTGGGGTTTTTTGTGCATTAGGGGACCTTGCTCATGCTCCAGCTTATTACTTAATTATAAAGAGGAGTTTCGGCTAGGAAGTTCTATTGTTCATGGTCCAGCTTATTACTTAAACTGCCAATAAAAGTGGGCATGTGCTAGGATGTCCTCTTGCAAAGCAAGCTTGCTGAGCCAGAGGCACTGGGTCTATTCTGTTGGCACTGCCAGATTGAGAGAATCCATTACAAAAGCGGAACAACTGGGTGAGTAACCCTGTAACACAGCAGTAAGGCTTAGCCTTTGTTGGTTGGTTGAGCATCAGTAACTAGCTGCGTGCATTTTCCTCTCCCACGTTAAACGTGTAGTAAAATGTGCAGGTTTAAATCCCTGTCATGCTCTGAATTTATTAACTTGCAGATTTACTTTTTGTATCAGAATTATTTGAACTTCAGAAACTTCTTCCTGCAGTAACATATTAAGAAAATATGTTACTGGATTTTGCAGCTCCTTGCTTCCCCATTTAATCTTGAGTTTTAATTAAGCAAAGTTGGCCAGCAGCTTTTTTGAATCTTAGGAACCATATACCAAAGTCCTTGCATACCAGAGAGCCAAAGGATTCATAAAAGACTGCATGTGATGTTACAGAGAGTGTCTGCCACTTCACTGTAGGATGAGGCTGGGCATGTGGTTGGTCCAGCAGTCCCTGCTGGCTCTTATCGTTCCACAGCCAGGCAGTTGTACCACCCAGCAGCAGCACTAGCAGAGCCCCTGCAGCATCTAAATTGTTCCAGATATACCCTGAGGGCACCCTGGGGCTAAGGGGGTTGTCACTTGCTATACAAATTTGTTTCTTTACAATTGTGTTTTTATGTACTCTTTCCACTGGTATGTTCTTCCTTATGCCTTAGTACGGGGAAGCTAAAAATGATTTTACCACAAAATACTGTATTTGTAACTACGAAAAAACCCTGAGAAAAATTGAAAATTGTTTCTCCTGACCTTTTTTGTAATTTTTCATTTGCAGTGATGATGTTTAGCTTCATTTATAAAATACTAATTTAGAAAATGTCTGAATGTGCCTTTCGTACAATAGTCAAAATCACTATTTCTAATGTTTTATTCCTGCTGTGTTCCTTAAAGAAACTAACAGTATTTTTCAGTGAAACTGTCTGAGAACATGAAAGCCTCTTCATTTAAAAAAATGCAAAAGGTTAGCCAATCTCGATAATGGAATTCTACTGTATGTCATCAGTTAGATAAATCTACTCTATGTTATCAGATAATAAAAGCTTTATTAAGTTTTTATTAACTTTAAAAGCTAGTTGTCCTTTGGAAACATAAGCATTCGTTTCCTCTTCCTTTTCACGTTTGTGTCTGCCACGTTCTTCCCTCTCCCTGCCCCACAAAAAAAGATCTAACAAATGAAACTCCTGCAAATATCGTCTATACTTTAATAACTTAAAACAATATGTTTTACTTCTTGCATGCTTTCCCTATTTCATTATTTGCAGAGGACAATTTGATATAAAGGGTTAAGACCAAATTGTGGATATTTGTAAAGGGAGATACTAATGTGCTCTTTAGCCTTGATATTTTCAAAGCCTAATGGAACTCTCTTCCTATAGTTTTACATTGATCCAGCAAAGCTGCTACCCCTTCAGAGATTTTTGCCGAGGCCTCCTGGAGAAAAAGGTGCTCCCAGAGGAGCTGGTAGAGGAGGACGTGGTGGTGGACGTGGAGCAGGAAGAGGCAGTGGTAGAGGTAAGATCCCAAGAATGAAAGCTGCAGAATGTTGGGGTATTTTGGTGTGGAGTGGGTTGTTTGATTACTTTGTTTGTTTGTTGGTTTTTTTGAGTGTTTTTTTGTTTTGTTTTGTTTTGGTTTTTTTCGTAATGGTTTAACCCCAGCCAGCAACACAGCCCCTTGTTTGCCACCCCCCACTCCCCCTGTAGGGTAGGAAGAAGAGGGAGAAAAGGAGAGGGGAAAAAAAGACTCATGGGTTGAGATAAAGACAGTTTAATAGAACAGTAAAGGAAGAGGAAAATAGTAATAATAATGATGATGGTAAAAGAATATACAAAATAAAGTGATACAACACAAGTCGCTCTCACCACCTGAAGATGGATTGCCCAGCCCGTCCCGAGCAGGGATTGCGGATTCCTGCCCCATGGCCAACCCTCATTTATATACTGAGCATGACTTCTGTGGTATGGAATATTCCTTTGGCCAGCTTGTCCTGTCTGTGCTTCCTCTGAGCTTCTATGGGAAGCTGAAAAAGTCATTGACTAATGTAAATATTACTTAGCAACAGCTAAAACAATACATATTGTCAACATTATTCTCATACTAAATCCAAAACACAGCAGCTACTAGAAAGAAAGTTAACTCTATCCCAGCTGAAACCAGGATAATGACTTAGTGGAAGAGACGGTGATACCTTTCCAATGGCAAGACTGAGGGTTCTGTGGCTAGCTACGTAACAGCTCCACAGCATGGCGAGGAGAGTATGCTGATTTATGACAAAGACAGAAAGCATGACTACTAAGTAAACTTGTGGTAAAAGGTTGTAGATAATACACAGCCAAAACTGTCAGTGAAAGCTGTATTTTTAGTATGTTCTGAAAATCTCCTTTGGACAGAATACTTGAAATGCAGTGTTTGAGAGAGGGGCAAATGACCTGGTAGATCTCATCTTTCTTTGCTTTTTAAACATCAGCCTGGAGAAAAGGAGTCTGAGGGGAGACCTCATCGCTGTACTTGAAAGGAGGTTGTAGCGAGGTAGGGGTTGGTCTCTTCTCACAAGTAGCAAGTGATAGGGCAAGAGGAAATGGCCTCAAGTTGCACCAGGGAAGGTTTAGGTTGGATATTAGGAAAAATTTCTTCACCAAAAAGGTTATCAAGCATTGGAACAGGCTGCCCAGGGAAGTGGTCAAGTCACCATCCCTGGAGGTATTTAAAAAACATGTAGACATGGTGCTTAGGAACATGGTTTAGTGGTGGACTTGGCAGTTGATGGTTGGACTTGATGATCGTGAAGGTCTCTTCCAACCTAAATGATTCTATGATGTACTCCTCAATTAAAGCTGAAGTTAATTTTTTCTTACATTGCAGTTTCTTCCCTCTTTTCCCTGCCCTTCCCCTTTGTGTGCTGCGAGGCACAAGTGTTTCAAAGTTTTTTTTTGTTTTGTTTGTTTTAATATTCTGTTGCATTGCTATTAATTAATAATTATTAATTAATAGCTGTAATTAATTTTTTGCTCTCATGAAAGTAAGTTATTATGGATTTATTAGTGTCTTTAGTATTTTGGATGTTGTGTATCAGATATTAAACAATACCTAAAATGCGCAAATTGTCCCTAGAAGAGACAAGGTACTAGTAATTGACCTAGTAACTGTCCAGCAATTGGCAGTTTCTGGTCTTTTGTTGCTGTTCTTTTCCTTTCAGAAGCTGTCAGTGAAATAAGTTGTTATGCATACCAAAGAATTCTTATGCTCCTCAAAGTGTAATTTCTTTCCTATGCTCAGGAGGATTTGGAGGAGGAAGAGGTGGAGGAAGAGGAGGAGGATTCAGGGGAGGACGAGGTGGAGGAGGAGGAGGATTCAGGGGAGGAAGAGGTGGTGGAGGAGGCTTTCGGGGTGAGTGTGCATTTTTTACATTTCAGTAATAAGAATGGCTCCTGATTTTCTAAAGCTTTTCAATACTAAACAGAATGTTGTATTTCTTAATCTCTTATAGATGTTTATAGTTTCCTGCAAAAAGTTGCTGTGCATCACAGTAGCTAGCTTAAACTGAAGCACAGTATTCTGCGTTTTTTGATCCTTGTGTAAGACCATGATAGTTTTTTGCATTCAAAAAGGACTGTGAGAACAGACAATGACGATAAATTATTTTATTTTTTCAAGACATTTAGTGTTATGTATATAATTTATTTGCTTTAAATGTATCTAAGATATGTATTTTTCTTCCCTCTTAAAATAGGAAGAGGATATTAAAAATGGAGCCACAAGTATCTCCCCACTGTTACTGTATCATCTGCAGAAGTGAAGAACAAGGAAAAATTTTGTAAAGGATCCTGAAAAAGTTCATTTTTAAAAAGAACTTGAAGCTGTTAGATGACAATTATTGTTACACTTAATGACTGTTGATCAACACATAAGGAGAGCGTAGCCCCGTGGGAAGAACTGAAGACTGCTGAGAATGTACTTGAACTTTTTTAACTAAGCCAGGATTCAATTTTATTCTTAAACTGTTCATTTCTGACAAGTGACATAGTCAATACTTGACTTCATGTTGGAGTTTGGAGTAAACAATCAATTGAAATTTTTTTTTTAAAAAACCCTACGGGTTCACTACACGCACATTCGTCAGTATGAACCTGTTACCTATGTGTGACTGATCCCTAGTTCTCATCCTCTTCTTGTATTGAACCTTATGGGTTGCTCTAAAGTGGACATGCTGTTTAAACAACCTTTGTGAACCTTTTTTTACAAACTAAACTTCAGAATTTTGTGTTGATAGATTTATTTTTTTTTATATATATATATATAATAATGGATAAAAGGAAAGAAAGATAGCAAAGGATGTTTTGTGGACTTTTCTGTATAAATCTCAATGAAAGCCAAAGGCATTAAGACATCTTCTTCTTAGAGGCTGCTGTCTAATGAATAAGACAAAGTTAATACTATTTTTAAGTGACCTAATTGTATCTAATTACACTGATACTAAAATTGCTAAGGGTTTTTAACTGCCCCCACCTCCCCTTAGCCTGTTTCTCTTGAGGTTTTGACGTCCTGGCACCGCTCCTCTGTAGCACTCTGAGTGTACGTAGGGCTAAGATTAGATAGCCCATCACAGAACTCCTCTGCACACAGTGCTTTCAGTTAAGTATTGTTTAAAAAAAGGCATGAAAAAAGCTGCATGAGTCTTTGATCTCTAATTGGATGCATTATAAGGATTGTTGAAAAGCTAGTAACTGTATCCTCTTAAGGATAGAGGAGTACAGGATGCCTCTCTGCTGCTTAACTTTGGAAATAAAATAAGAATAGACAAGTAGAATTTCCCTGGATTTCATCTGCAGCCAGGAGTCCATTCACAGACTCTCGTACCAAGCACTTTTGAAAGGGATCTGTAGAATAATCTGCATGCAAGTATTTTGAACATCTTGTTCAATGTGGAAAGAAGTACATTTCAGAATTGATCATACTGTTACAGGTTTTAATTAATGAATGCAATAGCAGGCAAATGAGTTATATTAGCCTTCTGCTTAACAAAAAGAAACAGGTAATTTGTCAGCGCCAGATTTGGACAGTTACTGGTCATTTTAAGGAATGTGACTGCTAGTTTGAATAACCTCTGGAACAAAACTTGAAACAAGGGAGCAAAACAAATGTTCAAGAATTCAATTAAGTCTGAAGAGATGCTGCCTAAGATTATAGGTAAAAATGTTCTTCAGCTTAAAAACACGAACCACAAAACATTGGAATTTCCGCTAGATATGTTTCTGTGAGAGGAAACTGAGACTACTGTTCAACCGCAGCACAATCGGGAACTGAGGGATGCAGATTATTTTCTTGATACTGCTACAGGCTTAACTAACCACATTAGTTAAATCCAGACCTCTGAAGATGATTAGACTTTTGTTGCTCTGTATTGCTAGGCCTAAGTGACTTAGGGCTCTGACTGGAGACGTTGTAGAATTGCCCTTTAGACAAAATCCTGTGCAAGTCGTTGCATCTCTGGCATACCACCTGGCAGTTGAACAATACCAGCCTGCAGCAATGCTGGAATTGTCATTACTTATGTCATGTTTGTAATTGCATACTCTGCTGTGTTGCATTTCTTCACTGATGCTTCAGTAGCTAGTTGTGGGTAGCTGGCTTAGATCTTACTCCTCTGACTTTGGAAGACTAGTGTAACACAGTCCTCACTCATACACCCAGATTCATGCTCTGCTTTGCTATTCACACTGCATGCTTTAGGGATGTACTTTTTCCAGAGATATCAGAAGACTGTACTGCCAATCACCTTTAAATTGCATGATGTGACAGCTGATGTTTTCAATTGCATGAAGTGCTATCTTGCAGCCTAGGACAAGAAGCGTATGCTTTGAATCTCGCAGCAGATGGAGCAGTGAGTCAGCCTGAATCTGTTGCAAGGCCAAAGCAAAGACTTTAACATTTGTGTGCAGAGGAATTAAAGAACAATATCCATTGCAGCTCTAGAGGGAAGATTGGCCTCTTGATTGCAGTCCCAGCTGAGAAATACATGAGGAGCCTTATGGCATGCCCTATGGATGCAAACAATGTTGGATGGGATTAACACAAATATCCAGAGTAAATTTAATATTGAATCTTTGTGGAGGTTGTAGGATGTTCAGATGCTGATGGAAGAACATCCTTAGTGATTAGGTGTGAAATGCACTGCCATATGAGGAAACAGTGTCTGGACATGTGGTGATGTATTCCCCCCCCCGCCGTCTTCCCTGTTCTGGGGAAGAATGGTGTTTGGTTGCGGCAGGGCCTGTCCAGTCCCTGTTCTGCTTTGTCTTCTCTATGCCAGGGCATGACCCTGCCTTCCTAATGCAAGTAGTTGCTAACTGTAACACATGAAAATTAAAAAAATTAAGACAACATGTCTTATCTGCAGTGTAATGCTGCAATGAAATAAAATACAGGTTCTCTAATTTTATGTGACACCTTCCTCTCGATATTGAACTTTTCATTCAAATCCTATCTGTGATTCTGTCACTGTGCTCCTGATCCTGAAGTGTTTGAGTTTTATACATGAGCTTACAGATATCCTAGGCTTTTTCGGCAAAGAATAGGAAAGATGGGCTCGCCGGCACCCTGACAGAAATAGGTGTGTTGGCAGAAATGGGAAGTTTCAAGTAGCTGTAGCGTCTGGGGAAAAAGTCACAGTGCAGTCTGAAGCGAGGGAGGGGCCGGGGAAGGGGAAGATGTTAGTGGCTGTGTAGGCTTTCAGTGATACTTTAGTGTTCCCTGGTTTCCCTTTGGGGCAAATGGCTGGGCCACCTAGAGAACTTCCTGCCTGCCACCTGCTCCAGCAGTGCAAAGGGGGTTGCTGTCCTGCAGTATTCCTCTGAAGCTCAGGAACGAGGTAGGCTTCAGTTCTCCATACAGTGCTTGGCTTCCCACCCAGGCCACAGCAGCAGTGGTGTCACCTACCTGCCTCCTTGTCCACTTGTCAGTGTCTTTGTGTGCTCGCTGTTGGCAGAGGCAGAGCATTCCATGACCAAGTCCCGTTTTCAAAATGTGGTCACAAGTAAATGTGTTAGCCACTGCAATATCTGACCCAGACATAGGGTCTGACTTTCAGCTCATTTTGAAAATGGCAGCTGGTAAATCACTAGGATCAGATCGCTTAAAGGTATTGAGAAGACCTTGAACCTTTTGTCCTTGCAACACTAAAATTCTGGTTCTATCTTTTTTTCTCTGTGGGATCTAGGTGTATTGCAAAGCTTAAATTGTTACCCATTGAGAATGGCTTTGGTGCCCCTGCATTCCTTGTTGGAGGGATGTTTTTTCTCCTTGTGTTTTCTGTAGTTGCTGGGATAGCATGGTTTGGTATAGTTCATAGATGTACTATGTTGCTTTGACAGAGAAATTTGATGAAGTGCAGAAAATAATTGGGCTATTTTAATGTGTTATCTGCAGCACTGGCTGTTGTAGAACAGAAAGGATTCTCTCTAGCACTGACATGAAGTTACAGACGTTTGCCTGAAGCAATGCTGGATAGTCACATAGGTATTGGTGCAAAGCTATTTGCAGTTGTGCAAAGCATTGTCTTGGCAAGAAGCTGTGTTGTCTTCTTTTTTTTTTAAAAAAAAGGATAGTTATGGCATGAGGTATGGCAAGTAAAAACCTTTGTTGTGTCCCATACTTTTCTGGGCGTTTTCATCAGTCAGCTAAAAATCTCTTTAGTTTACAGTCAAACTTTTCTAATCAACAGTTTAAATCTAGTAAAAGTGTCTGTGAGGGAGGAAGAAAAAAGTAATTTATTAATTTGTTTTCCGTTGGTTATGAAGCCTTTGCGTTTGTGAAAATAAGGGACGTTCTGCCTTATAGAGCCCTCTAGTGGTGCTGTGCTTAATAAACGTGGGAGTGTTTGGGTTTGGTTTGGTTTTGGTTTGGTTTTGGTTTGGTTTTTTAGTGTGGCTACCACTGAAAACAGGAAAGAGGACTTGTTGTTTGTTTTTTTTGGGTGTTGTGGGTTTTTTTGTTTGTTTGTTTGTTTGTTTTTTAATGCAAACGGTAAGTTTCTCTACTCTCATCACTTGTGGATTGAAGTGTACTTNTGGAGTTTGGAGTAAACAATCAATTGAAATTTTTTTTTTAAAAAACCCTACGGGTTCACTACACGCACATTCGTCAGTATGAACCTGTTACCTATGTGTGACTGATCCCTAGTTCTCATCCTCTTCTTGTATTGAACCTTATGGGTTGCTCTAAAGTGGACATGCTGTTTAAACAACCTTTGTGAACCTTTTTTTACAAACTAAACTTCAGAATTTTGTGTTGATAGATTTATTTTTTTTTATATATATATATATAATAATGGATAAAAGGAAAGAAAGATAGCAAAGGATGTTTTGTGGACTTTTCTGTATAAATCTCAATGAAAGCCAAAGGCATTAAGACATCTTCTTCTTAGAGGCTGCTGTCTAATGAATAAGACAAAGTTAATACTATTTTTAAGTGACCTAATTGTATCTAATTACACTGATACTAAAATTGCTAAGGGTTTTTAACTGCCCCCACCTCCCCTTAGCCTGTTTCTCTTGAGGTTTTGACGTCCTGGCACCGCTCCTCTGTAGCACTCTGAGTGTACGTAGGGCTAAGATTAGATAGCCCATCACAGAACTCCTCTGCACACAGTGCTTTCAGTTAAGTATTGTTTAAAAAAAGGCATGAAAAAAGCTGCATGAGTCTTTGATCTCTAATTGGATGCATTATAAGGATTGTTGAAAAGCTAGTAACTGTATCCTCTTAAGGATAGAGGAGTACAGGATGCCTCTCTGCTGCTTAACTTTGGAAATAAAATAAGAATAGACAAGTAGAATTTCCCTGGATTTCATCTGCAGCCAGGAGTCCATTCACAGACTCTCGTACCAAGCACTTTTGAAAGGGATCTGTAGAATAATCTGCATGCAAGTATTTTGAACATCTTGTTCAATGTGGAAAGAAGTACATTTCAGAATTGATCATACTGTTACAGGTTTTAATTAATGAATGCAATAGCAGGCAAATGAGTTATATTAGCCTTCTGCTTAACAAAAAGAAACAGGTAATTTGTCAGCGCCAGATTTGGACAGTTACTGGTCATTTTAAGGAATGTGACTGCTAGTTTGAATAACCTCTGGAACAAAACTTGAAACAAGGGAGCAAAACAAATGTTCAAGAATTCAATTAAGTCTGAAGAGATGCTGCCTAAGATTATAGGTAAAAATGTTCTTCAGCTTAAAAACACGAACCACAAAACATTGGAATTTCCGCTAGATATGTTTCTGTGAGAGGAAACTGAGACTACTGTTCAACCGCAGCACAATCGGGAACTGAGGGATGCAGATTATTTTCTTGATACTGCTACAGGCTTAACTAACCACATTAGTTAAATCCAGACCTCTGAAGATGATTAGACTTTTGTTGCTCTGTATTGCTAGGCCTAAGTGACTTAGGGCTCTGACTGGAGACGTTGTAGAATTGCCCTTTAGACAAAATCCTGTGCAAGTCGTTGCATCTCTGGCATACCACCTGGCAGTTGAACAATACCAGCCTGCAGCAATGCTGGAATTGTCATTACTTATGTCATGTTTGTAATTGCATACTCTGCTGTGTTGCATTTCTTCACTGATGCTTCAGTAGCTAGTTGTGGGTAGCTGGCTTAGATCTTACTCCTCTGACTTTGGAAGACTAGTGTAACACAGTCCTCACTCATACACCCAGATTCATGCTCTGCTTTGCTATTCACACTGCATGCTTTAGGGATGTACTTTTTCCAGAGATATCAGAAGACTGTACTGCCAATCGCCTTTAAATTGCATGATGTGACAGCTGATGTTTTCAATTGCATGAAGTGCTATCTTGCAGCCTAGGACAAGAAGCGTATGCTTTGAATCTCGCAGCAGATGGAGCAGTGAGTCAGCCTGAATCTGTTGCAAGGCCAAAGCAAAGACTTTAACATTTGTGTGCAGAGGAATTAAAGAACAATATCCATTGCAGCTCTAGAGGGAAGATTGGCCTCTTGATTGCAGTCCCAGCTGAGAAATACATGAGGAGCCTTATGGCATGCCCTATGGATGCAAACAATGTTGGATGGGATTAACACAAATATCCAGAGTAAATTTAATATTGAATCTTTGTGGAGGTTGTAGGATGTTCAGATGCTGATGGAAGAACATCCTTAGTGATTAGGTGTGAAATGCACTGCCATATGAGGAAACAGTGTCTGGACATGTGGTGATGTATTCCCCCCCCCGCCGTCTTCCCTGTTCTGGGGAAGAATGGTGTTTGGTTGCGGCAGGGCCTGTCCAGTCCCTGTTCTGCTTTGTCTTCTCTATGCCAGGGCATGACCCTGCCTTCCTAATGCAAGTAGTTGCTAACTGTAACACATGAAAATTAAAAAAATTAAGACAACATGTCTTATCTGCAGTGTAATGCTGCAATGAAATAAAATACAGGTTCTCTAATTTTATGTGACACCTTCCTCTCGATATTGAACTTTTCATTCAAATCCTATCTGTGATTCTGTCACTGTGCTCCTGATCCTGAAGTGTTTGAGTTTTATACATGAGCTTACAGATATCCTAGGCTTTTTCGGCAAAGAATAGGAAAGATGGGCTCGCCGGCACCCTGACAGAAATAGGTGTGTTGGCAGAAATGGGAAGTTTCAAGTAGCTGTAGCGTCTGGGGAAAAAGTCACAGTGCAGTCTGAAGCGAGGGAGGGGCCGGGGAAGGGGAAGATGTTAGTGGCTGTGTAGGCTTTCAGTGATACTTTAGTGTTCCCTGGTTTCCCTTTGGGGCAAATGGCTGGGCCACCTAGAGAACTTCCTGCCTGCCACCTGCTCCAGCAGTGCAAAGGGGGTTGCTGTCCTGCAGTATTCCTCTGAAGCTCAGGAACGAGGTAGGCTTCAGTTCTCCATACAGTGCTTGGCTTCCCACCCAGGCCACAGCAGCAGTGGTGTCACCTACCTGCCTCCTTGTCCACTTGTCAGTGTCTTTGTGTGCTCGCTGTTGGCAGAGGCAGAGCATTCCATGACCAAGTCCCGTTTTCAAAATGTGGTCACAAGTAAATGTGTTAGCCACTGCAATATCTGACCCAGACATAGGGTCTGACTTTCAGCTCATTTTGAAAATGGCAGCTGGTAAATCACTAGGATCAGATCGCTTAAAGGTATTGAGAAGACCTTGAACCTTTTGTCCTTGCAACACTAAAATTCTGGTTCTATCTTTTTTTCTCTGTGGGATCTAGGTGTATTGCAAAGCTTAAATTGTTACCCATTGAGAATGGCTTTGGTGCCCCTGCATTCCTTGTTGGAGGGATGTTTTTTCTCCTTGTGTTTTCTGTAGTTGCTGGGATAGCATGGTTTGGTATAGTTCATAGATGTACTATGTTGCTTTGACAGAGAAATTTGATGAAGTGCAGAAAATAATTGGGCTATTTTAATGTGTTATCTGCAGCACTGGCTGTTGTAGAACAGAAAGGATTCTCTCTAGCACTGACATGAAGTTACAGACGTTTGCCTGAAGCAATGCTGGATAGTCACATAGGTATTGGTGCAAAGCTATTTGCAGTTGTGCAAAGCATTGTCTTGGCAAGAAGCTGTGTTGTCTTCTTTTTTTTTTAAAAAAAAGGATAGTTATGGCATGAGGTATGGCAAGTAAAAACCTTTGTTGTGTCCCATACTTTTCTGGGCGTTTTCATCAGTCAGCTAAAAATCTCTTTAGTTTACAGTCAAACTTTTCTAATCAACAGTTTAAATCTAGTAAAAGTGTCTGTGAGGGAGGAAGAAAAAAGTAATTTATTAATTTGTTTTCCGTTGGTTATGAAGCCTTTGCGTTTGTGAAAATAAGGGACGTTCTGCCTTATAGAGCCCTCTAGTGGTGCTGTGCTTAATAAACGTGGGAGTGTTTGGGTTTGGTTTGGTTTTGGTTTGGTTTTGGTTTGGTTTTTTAGTGTGGCTACCACTGAAAACAGGAAAGAGGACTTGTTGTTTGTTTTTTTTGGGTGTTGTGGGTTTTTTTGTTTGTTTGTTTGTTTTTTAATGCAAACGGTAAGTTTCTCTACTCTCATCACTTGTGGATTGAAGTGTACTTTACACATAACTGAAAGCCACTTGCTAAACCCTGTAAAGAGTTTTGCGTTGCCCCGTGTCTATACAGTACTTACGAACTGAAGAATGGACTTAAAGAGAAATTGCATTTTATTGCTACTGATCTGCAACCAGTGGGAAGGAAAAGCATCACTTGAGATTATAAAGTGCCCCTTTGCCACTAGTAATACTGTCTGTTATTGGAGGATAAAAACAGCCTGAGGTTTTGAATTTTTTTTTTCTTATGCCAGTATTAAGAAGCAATGTGGTAAGCCATGTTGTGTCTGGCTTAAGAACTGTGGTGCCAACTTTCTGGATTATTTGTATACTTTAATATTTCATTCCTTGCTTTATCTTTTTTGGCTTTGTTTGACGAACTGCAGTGTTCTAGAAAAAATTTTAGGGTACCGATAAGTAATGTCTGCCTTTAATTTTGACTTTTTTAATCTCAATTTCTGTTGCTGTAAAATTAGCCAAATTTAAGAGCAGAGGAGACGGAGACAATGTGATGGTACATAGGATGGACTGCACATATTAGAAACTTACCTTTTCACCAACAAATATGTATAAAATCTGTATGGTCTTATTAACTGCTACTCTAAGACTGGAATCCTGTCTGAATAAAAATAGTAATGCTTTGCTTTTCTGAGACATTCAGCATTGCAAGCTCTGACTTCTGTGGAAGCTGCAAGATCTGAGATGCTTTTGAAAATCTTGCCAAAGTTTCAGGGGAGGAAACTAAAGATATCAAATTATCGCTATGCTTTTATCTTTCGAGGCAGGACTGTGGGGCACTAGGGAAGTGGCTTCATTGCCAAACAGGTCATCTTTCCTTTCAGAACCCTCCCACCCTATTCCTGCCTAATCCTCTTCTGACAGGAAAAATACCGTAATAATACAACTGCGCTGCGAACTGTAAGAGTGATTGTAGATCCGTGGCATTGAAGAGCATGTTTGCTGGTAGAACTGTGACACAGTCTGTAGTAATGATGACTAAATGTCATGACTGCACAACTTTTATATCAAAATTTTCTTACCTTTACATTCAAATGGGTGAAAGATGCAGGATGTCTGTTTTGGAAAGCGGAGAAGTGGGAGGGAATACTCTGTGAGTGTTTCACGGGTTAGAGGAGAGCTCTTCGGGTGTATTTCTTTTCTATGGGATGGCTATATTCCTCAGTACTGCCTGTGTCACTACACACTCATTGCTGCTTGGAAGACATAGCCCTAGCCTGGGAGCCTGCTTGAGCTGCCTGTGAACCACATATAACTGAAGAAACAGTGGTTGCTCATCCTTCTCACTTTTATACCCAGTATGAGTACAAAACTGAAGGCAAAACTGTATGAAGAACTGGTGGGAAACACCTTTGCTTATACTGATACTGCATATAAGCTCTTTGGGCAAGGGTTTATTGCAGCTAATATTGATGCAGGATTTTGTAAAACGTGTTTACTTTGGTGTGCTGGTACCTCATCACAGAAGAGAAGAAAACATGAGCTTCTGCTGCATGAGGCTTTGGAAGATGCATAATAATTTTCTGCCCAGTAGCATGCTTAGGAAAATTTGCCCGAAGTAGGCTTATGTGTGTGTGTGTTTGGGAGACAGAGTGTTCGCACTTGTAAGGCACATTCAGCAACCGCTTCCTGCGGACCAGGCTATTTTAGAAATGTAGCAATTGAGTTTTCTGAAAGTCATGTTTCACTTTCCACAAAATACTGGACTGTGTTCTTCTTGTGTCAATGTCAGCTTCAGAGTTTAAGTCAAGCTAAGAATCTTGAAGAAGTAGGTCTTTAAGGATTTGAAGGGATAGACTTTAGAGTAAGCGTATCCTGCTTTTTAAAGAAATTTACATTGGTGTCTTTATGTTGTGCTGCGCTTTTGTGTGTTCCCTGTGTTGAGGGGAATTAATTCCGAGCCAGGCTGATGACCAACTGACCTGAGCCAACTTTTGTTGAGATTTCCAAAGCATTGCACAAGAGGTTTGAAGGAAAAAGTCTGGGGGCATGTGACAGTTAATCTCTTTAGCAGTAAGAATGAAGTTTAAGCATACTGTTGGAAATGTACTCAGTTCTGTGCTGCTCTTTGTTTTAATTAACAATCTCCTGCATAGATTGGGAGCGTAAACTTCTTTGCACTTTAGTCCAATTAAATCGTGCTTGGAGGCTGTCAATGGTGGGGTGAACTCCCCCCTACCTCCCTTTTTTTCATTGTTCAGTGAGTCTGTTGAATAATGAAAGAATTCGCCTGACAGGGTTTCGTAGTGTTTCGTAGTCTTGATGAATGATTGCAGAGGATAGAGGACAGTCTCTTTGGTCCAAAATGCATTGGAATGATTCATCCAATTCCTCAGAAAGTGACAATGAAGCTCATTCAGCCTTTACACAGACTGAGCACAACATAGTTGCAGCTTACTTAATAACAGCAGGTATGGGCATTGGCAAATTGTTGCGTAACTTTTTAAAATAGAACTGTAGGTCTGAATGGTCATTTAGTACAGTAACAGCGATGGTATTTCATTTTGTATTACGCAAATGTCTGATGGCTTTTCTCCATAGTTTACTGACAAGATAGCAATCAGCAGGGTGACTGAAGTGTGCAGAAACACCTAAGTTTTCTGCTCTGTGTTTGAAGGCAGCGTTGTGTCTTGAAAAATACATTTTGTTGATATGTCATTATAGAAGAGAGTGAGAATTAATTTCTGCCAGCTTGCAAAAGAGGCAAAAATAGGGCATAGCTGTCACATCTTGCATTTTTCTGTGATGTGCTTGAAGCTATCTTGAGACTTCTCCTGGGCCACATGTTTGTAGTAATATATGTGTAGTCTGAGCATGTGAGCGGGTGTCTGTTAGGGGGATGTAAGGGGAAGGGTTGGAATGTGACTTAGAGGGAGGGAGCTGGTCATTAATCAGAGAAGAGCAGACTGCAGTTGCAGCTGTATTTTTCACTGATGACACATGTTAGAAGAAGCACGCTGGAAGGCTTGACATCGTCTTCATTCCCTGTGACTGCAATGGCCTTTGGCTAAACTTGAGTGATTGTGGAATTACTATATATTTTCCCTCGAAAACTTTCTTATTGTTATAACCACAACTGAGTCAGTAATGCTTTTTCTGAAGCACTGAATGCCATAGCAATGAAATATCAACCTGACCAAAACCTGAAACCTGCTGTGTTTAAAAATAAGCCTTCTATACCTTTATTATGGAAAATTAAATAATTTATAAATCCTTTATTCATAGACTGTACCATACATTTTCTATGTTATAATTAGCTTTTAAAATACTTTAAAATATTAATGTACTTCCGGTTTCTATGAAATAATATTGCTGATGGTCACATTTTATTTAGCATATCTATTTGAAGTGGTGAGCATCAAATTGCTCGTCTGGTAAAGAGGGTATTTTTGAATGCAGAGGCAATAACTTATTTCAGGTTTTCAGAGAAATTGGTAGAAGAGCTACACAGATCAATAGACTTGTTAAGATGCTATAGAGGTGGATGACGGTCAAGTATTGGAAGGCTAGATGATACACTCTGCAGTACCATCACACCATTTGCAGGTAACTGGATCTATTAGGTGCTGCAAATATGTATGATACTTGTTATATTTTAATTAAAATCTATTACATTGTATGTAACAAGGTGGTCTTTTCGTATAGTTTGACCACAGGTGATCAATGGGATTAGCCAGAATCAACTCACCTCTTCTTTCTTAAGCTTGCGTGGAAATTAAATGTCTTTTAAAAAATTAAATGTCTGTTTTCTGAGAAGGAATTAACTGTTAAATATTGCAGTCTACAGTAGTCAGTGTATTAATTTTAGCAATGACAGCAGGGATACTCAGGCTGCAGGAAGCAATACTGTGTCATGGATATCCTTCAGTTTATAATGGTGAAATGCTCTGGTGTCATTGAGAAATGCTAACTGGAAAAGTAAATTCTGTGTTATACACAGACCTAACCTTCATTGTTTTGATGCTACTACCCATGTGTCTTGATTAATTCTGTTGTGGCTTGTATTTGCATTTGGTCTGCCTTTAGTTTTCATTGCTTCCCTGGGAAGAAGGAAAGTAAGAAATTCTTCTGCTCTTGATTAGGTCATGAGGTTTTTATCTTCGTCTTCATCAAACTACAAGGTTTAATTAAAGAAATATGGGAATAGTCATCTAACCCTAAGATGTTTCACAGGCCAAGGGGCAGCATACTTGTGCTTTTCCTGAATCACGAGTTCGTCCCAGCTGATGATTTCAAGTTCCTGAAAGTCTTGGGCTTGGTCTGCACTCACTGCCTTCTAAGAAATGATTGAATCATAGAATAATTTAGGTTGGAAAAGATCTTTAAGATCATCGAGTCCAACCATAAACCTAACACTGCCAAGTCCACCACTAAACCATGTCCCTAAGCACCACATCTGCATGTCTTTTAAATACTTCCAGGGACGGTGACTCAACCACTTCCCTGGGCAGCCTGTTCCAATGCTTGACAACCCTTTCAGTGAAGAATTTTTTTCCTAATATGCAATCTAAACCTCCCCTGCTGCAACTTCAGGTCGTTTCCTCTTGTCCTTTTGCTTGTTATTTGGGAGAAGAGACTGACCTGCACCTCTCTACAACCTCCTTTCGGGTAGTTGTAGAGAGCGATAAGGTCTCCCCTCAGCCTCCTTTTCTCCAGACTAAACCATCCCAGTTCCCTCAGCCACTCCTCGTAAGACTTGTTATATAGACACTTCACCAGCTTCGCTGCTCTTCTAATGGGCACTGCTTAACTGCTGCCTAGGGAAATTTTTCTAGTTGACGTGATTCTCAGAAACAGGGAAGAGAGCATTTCTTGAATCTGCAATTTTTTTTCTCACTTTGTTCAAGTTGGAGTCCATCTTCCTTCTTACATTTTTTTCCCAGGAACTTTTTTTTTTTTTTTTGGCTCTATTATTAATTTGTTTTAGTTGTGCTAAAATTTTTAATGAATATAATCTTAGCAATTTCCACTTCCTCTTCCCTGGTTTGGCTCATTCCTCCCTCCACCCCCTTCATTTTAAGATTGGGCTCTGAAGCACTGATTTTAAGCGTGTCTAGCAGGATCCTTCCTTCACCCTGAGAATGTGAGTTTACAGTTCTGTTGTATTTCTGATTTCATTCTTGGTTGCTGTAATATCTGTTAAAGCGTGCCTCATAAGAAGCCCGTGCTGTTTTATAAACTTGTAATTCTGTTTTGCTTCGTTTTTCGCAAGAGATGACTTACTACCTGTCAACAGAGGAGCTGACAGAACTGGCAATGCACGTGCTTTTACTGTGGTGTCGGTTTCAGATCAGGTCCCCAGCTCCCTGCTTGTGTTCCTTTTAGGGGCTCATAGCATCACCGTGTCGTCCCTGAAATGTGTGAATATATGAGTGTGATAGCTGATGGCATCTATGTGGCTACGCACCTCCAACATCATCTGTAATGTAATAATTTTTACGTCCTAAGCAGTAGACTTGCACCTGAGAACAAACATGCTTGGTGGTTTTAAAAAGAGAATGGAAAGAGAGATAGCCAGGAATTAATTCTAATTTTGCCTCATTTGATTTTAAAATTTCTAAATCTCTTCAGAGTTTCTGTAATGTAGGAGATGTTGCAGTGAAACTCCTTATATGAGTTTCAGGTATGATAAAAAAGGTACCAATTTACATAATTGTAATGGAAAAACTCCATTTAAAAACTGAAGAATTGGTGTTATCCTTAGTGTCCATTACCCAAAGTATCATCTTTGTTATATTTTTATGTATGTTATTATGACTGCAGTGGATTTCCTTCTGCCCTTTTTCATATCTTTCAGGGTATTAACATAGCTCTTGCTGAGGATAGTGGTTCAGATGGTACTTCTGACGTGTATTTGACTGTAGAAATGTCTGCTTCGGTTCGATGCACTGGGGTTTGTGCTGGTATTTATAAATCTATGGATTGTGTTGCTGTGGACTGCCAAGGATGGACTCCACAGGACTTTCTTGATTTGAAGGAATTTCCATATCAATACCAGTTGAAATCTTCAAAATTCAGCTGTAGGGCTGAAGTGCTTGAAACTGATTCTTGTCAGGTTTTCTAACCCTGCTGATTTGAGGTTATTGTTTGAACTGCAGCACGTTTGTAGTCTGAGTATAAACTGCTGTTAGAAATTTTTAACTCTGTGCTGCAGCATTGGCAGTGGCAGAGAGGAAGAACATTGTACAATACTTAAAAACCTTATTGCCCTTTCCACAGAGGCATGTGGGCAAAAGCTAAGCTCTGTGTGTGTCAAGTGTTTTGGTGGAGCCAATAGAGGAGCAGAAATCCCATCAGTGAGGGTGCTGGATTGCCAGGGGCCTGGAGCAGGATGGGCAGTGTCTGTGAAAGAAGATGGGTCTGCTTTTGGAAGTCCACATTCAGTGTGACAGCTATTCACTCAAGCTCCTTACAGAACTACGCCTCTGATCTGTCATGATGAAAACTATAGTGTTTTGATTCATAGGTGAAACTTTTTAAATTAAAAAAAAAAAAAAAAAAAAAAAAAAAAAAAAAAAAAAAAAAAAAAAAAAAAAAAAAAAAAAAAATTCTGAGGGGCATTTCCACGGGTAATGTGTTGTTAGACTTTCGCCAAAATAACATTCCACTATGCACTTGTAATTTAAGGTGCCCAGATGTTTGTAAGTTCAGGATTTGATTCAGGAGTACTGTGCCAGACTAGGGGACCTATGAACAACTTAAAAATTCCTGTTATTACTTACAAGTTATTTTTTTAATGGCTGTGTTTACTTAAACATGTTGGAATTCTCCATTTTATTGACAAGAGCTGTGAGTCTTTCTCTGCTGAGGTTCAAGGGGGAGTTTTTAACCTTATTAGCTGTTTAGTAATAGCTCATATTAATAGTGGGTTAGTAGAAGTCTAGAGGATGGGATATTGCTCTGGATATCTCTGCAACAGGGTAGAGTCTGAAGAGAATAAAACCACAACAAGCAAAACCCCTGTTTTGAGGGAGTGCCCTGTAAATTCACTCCAAGAGCCGTGAAGTAGGATTTAGCTAGGAAAGAGACATAGCAGGAGAAAAGGAGGATCTGGAGGTTTTAATACAGGTCACCAGGATCAGAAAAAGCTTGCTGGTGCACAGGGTCCTGAAGAGTGTCCTGGGCACCTCAAAGAGCATTAAGTCCAACGCAAATTTCAGCGGGATTGGACATGAAAAGAGGAAAATGGACATTTTAGCTTTAGTACGGTATTTCTTTATTACAGCTCTTTGTCCACTGCCTATTTATCGTGTTGCCTTATAATAGGCTTCAGACACAGCTTGAGTCAAGCCAGACCAAAGAGGTTTAAAAATACACGGGTTAGTGAAGCAGGAGCAAGTTCAGTGCAGAGCTGGACTTTTACCGTGGCGACGACGCAGCCCTAGAGCTTCTCAGGTGGAGGAAACCGCTCTGGTACGGGCCCGGCCATGCCGCTGTGGCAGGCGGTGCGGATCCCACAGACTGCTTGGCAAGGCTTAGAAAACACAATTTGCAGCAACCTGAGCCAACTCTGATGCTTGCAAAGAATTGGGACCTCATGAGCAGAGAGGGGAGTTGATCTGGCTAGGACAGTGGCAGCAAAGTCAAAGCCTCTACATTCCTTTTGCCCAGGATTATTGTCTGAATGCACAGTGGAAACTCTCTACTGAGAAAGGAAGGTCTCAGCTGGTGGCAAGGGTCTTCTGCTACATCAGGTGAATCACAAGCCCCACTTTTTTTTGCTAGTCACCAATCTGCATTCTTTTTTGCCATGGAAGATAGCACTGTACGCAGTGGCTGGAGGGTTTGAATTGTAATCCCAGATGCTTTTGAATTTGTGCTATGCTTCTTGTCATTGCGTTAGAAGTCCCAGTTGGGCAAAACACTCCAATTCTGCCCCTTACCAAACCCAAGGGCAAATTAACTATTTGGAAAAGCTTTCCTCTCCTTTTCAGGTGTCTATCCTCTTTGCAAAATTGCATTTGACTGAAAATAAAATTTGTTTAGGACTTAGATATTACAACAGGCTGCATTTTCTTCTCCATGTATATTACTGGCTGGTATGCATCTTTTGTAAAGTTTCCCTTTTTCTGTTTCTACAGGAGTGATAAGCATTTTCAGTAACATTGTTGTGTTAGGCATCTTTGTTAAGTACAAAGAGCTTCGGACGGCAACCAATGCAATTATTATCAACTTGGCTTTTACTGACATTGGTGTTAGTGGCATTGGTTACCCCATGTCTGCTGCCTCGGACCTGCATGGAAGCTGGAAATTTGGATATACTGGATGCCAGGTATTGCAATTTAGTCGGAGAAAAAGTTTTGAGCACTTAAAAGCAAACTGAGAAATAAGTCGTAGCTCTACCTAATATTAGCTCTTTGAAGAGATAAGATGGAGATGCAAAACTTGACTCTAGAGCTGAAGCTGATGTTCTGTAATGTCAACAATTTCTGGATATAGGATTTTGTGTGAATTTAATGCCGAAATGATTTATAATCTGAAAACATTAAAATGTAACCTTATATTTATCAGCTAGAGATTTTAAAAATAGCTTTAAGAAGGCTTAGGAAATGAAATCCCCAAATGAAAAAGCTTATAGTAACACGTGCATGTTTGATGACTTATTTGATAGTTAAAAACTTTGGATTTGGCTACAGTTTTGATGATGAGCTTGACAGATCCTAATGAGTTCTACTTGGCAAATATATGTTTTTTCAATGGGACTATTAGGGTACCCAAAATGAAGGCCTGCAAGGCTATTGGTCTGCATTAAAGATTTAGCCTAGTTTTAGCACAACACATGTCAACCTAAACCAAATGAATCCTGTGAACTGAGGTGGCTGAATGTCATGTGGTTCTATTATAACCGCTGGTGGCATGTGGTCTGGCACAGGGCTCTGTGTTTCTGGGGTGGCAGTGGCAATACAACCCTCCCAGTCATCTTCCTTGGTCAGGCTGCCCGTGGGATGACTGGGCAGATGCATTTGGATCGTGTTGGGATTGCAGCATATGTCACTCTCTGCAGTAGATCTGACACATGTAAAAATGGGGGCCGATGGGGAAAATCAGTGTGCTATATCTGTGAAATAAGTGTAGTCATCCAACAGAGGAAAGAGTGACAATTCAGGACCTCACATTTTCCAAAGCCATAACTTTTTTGGTGAATCAAATGCTCTTCAGGTTTCTGTAACATATATTGAAGACATGAATTGAACCTCTCCCCCCCCCAACCTCTTTATCTCTGAGTCTCAAAATTTGCTTATTGAATTATGGCGTTTGTTTGCTTTTTAGACTACTGCCTTTAGGATTTCTGGTGTGCACACAAGCAGGTTGCTTTTGAAATGTTTCATTTTAAATGAGCCAGCTCCAAATTGCCTGCATTGAAGTAGTTCCTTCAGTACCTTGTTTAGGGAGGAGAACACTGGCTGAATGTAATGTATTGTAGCGCCATTGATTCAGTCTACAAATTTGTGCTTGTACCTTTGAAAGATTTGCCAGAAAGGATTTTTTGTTTGTTTGTTTTAATTTCAGATTTATGCTGCCTTAAATATCTTTTTTGGGATGGCGAGTATTGGTTTGCTCACTGTTGTTGCAGTTGACCGTTATCTGACAATCTGCAGGCCTGATATAGGTACTGTACTTATGGTCAAAAATCGTTCACTGTTGGCTTTCTATGAAATACGAGTCTAATTGTATTGTTTTCTCATGAATGACTCCATAATTACAGTGCTGGGCATAATTTGAATTTAGGGCATGATCCCACAGTACTTGATTAAGTTACCTGTTGGTATGGATGGTACTGCTTGTGAAAGTGAAAATTTCAGAATTAGACTCCTATTCTGTTTATAAGGTGTATTTTCCTGGCGGTTTCCAGTCTTTAGAGGGCCACATTGGTGTACAGAAACGCATGAAAAGCCTCTAGCTGTGGGAGGTTTTGACCACTGTCAAGCTGCTGTGTGCCTCTAGTGTTGTTAGCACTGTGCTGGATGTTTTCTCTCCTCTCTGTTACAGCTGTCGTGTGTAACAGTTAATTCCTCCCCCTGCAGTCGTGCAAAGCTCTACTTGAATGCACGGTTGCTTAATAAGCTATTTGGCATGGGGGTAGGGTCAGATACTGCCTGGATGCTGTGAGTTGGAATGGATGATGGTGTGGAAGTGGTGTTTAAGGCTGGAAAGCTTGAGTTGTCGTTCAGCGGTATGAAACAGATATGCTACAGTATTCGGGAGTGTTGGCCTTTGAAAGGATCGTTATTAACCTGGTATGTGCTTGCTGGAAGCCACTTGTTGTTCAAGTTCAAGACTGGAAAGAAGCAAAAGGTGACAACAGTTTGTGATTGTATGTGCTTGGCCACAGGAAGAAGACTGACTGCCCGTAGCTATGCCACTCTAATTCTTGCTGCTTGGATAAATGCAGTCTTTTGGGCTTCCATGCCTACTGTAGGATGGGCTAGCTATGCTCCGGATCCGACTGGAGCAACGTGCACAGTAAATTGGAGGAAAAATGACGTGTAAGATTCCCCTTCACCCTTTCTTTTAAATTTTCTGTCTCGTTGAAGGCTAATATTATTTAATTCACCACTATGTGAGCATAACTTCTTCTTTCTGAAGTATGAAGCCTAATTTATAAAAATCATTTTAAAATAATAGAAATAATATAGAGCAAGTCTAGAAAAAAACATAGGAATTGAGCCATGCTTGAAAACTGCAAGACTTGTAGTTGCTAATAAAAAAATTAAGGCTAAAGAAAATTTTCTTAATTCTTTAAAAGCTTGTTTTAAAATTTCATAATCAAATCAAAATATAGGATTCTTTAGTAACTTTTTTCTGGATGGCTGTTTTTAAGTTACTGTGTTTTGTTTTTCTGTCTTATCAGGTCCTTTGTTTCCTACACAATGAGTGTAATTGCTGTTAATTTTGTTGTACCCTTAACAGTCATGTTTTACTGTTATTACAATGTGTCCCGGACGATGAAACAATATGCCAGCAGTAACTGCCTGGAGAGCGTCAATGTAGATTGGTCTGACCAAGTAGATGTGACAAAGGTATGGTAAATGAAGTCATATTTTGTTTTAAACATATTCTTTTGTGTTAAAAGTCTTGGGGGCAAAGGAACAGTGCAGCTTATTAAGCATTTCTGTTTCTTACATTCCCCCTTTTCCTTTCATAGTAAGTATTAGCTGAAATTTAGCCATGGTGAAAACTCTTGGCTTGACTTATAACACTGGATTCTTTACTTTTGGCCTAATACTCTTTCCGGATGAAGAGCTACTTGGAAGGCTGGGAACAACGTGAATTTTCCTTGCCTCTGCCCTCTGTCATTACATAGATGTCCTCAGAGATGTCCTAGGAGGACTTTTACTCTTTGTGTCTGCAGAGTCCTTAGGCTTTCTGCTAGGTTCACAGGTGTATCTGGTCTAAGATGGATTGATCAGCTCTGATTTGAAGCAATGGCCTAGAAATAAAAGTGCTTTTCCAAGGTCCCGAGCTGTGTGATTCTGATCCCTTGTTCTTTTCAGTCTGTTGAACTTATGTCTTTCTTATGTAAACAGTAGCAAATGTGACTTATGGCATAAAATGATATATCCTGCCTGGAAGGTTGACATTCTTTTAACATATAAAAGTCCTTGAGGAAGCTTGAAGTTCACTAGCTTCTTTGATTTTGTGTAAAGACAAGATTTTTGGTTGGCCATGACTAAAAAAATGGGAGAGAATTGGACAGAAGAGTGTGTACCTGTGCTTTTGAATTACTCATCAATGCGAACGTAACATTCCTTGGAAAACTTTCTCATTGCTAAATTTTGAAAAATGGTGTTTTTACCTAAAAATAATAATTTGTGCATTTTACTCTTCTGAATAACTTTCAGAATGCTTGAAACTGAGGATTCAGTTATAAATTTAGACTCACATTTGTGAAGAAAATCCATTTTTCCTGTTTTGCAGTTGAAAACACTGAGTTATGTTGAAAAAAAAGTGTATAAAAAAAAGATTGAAACTTTGGAGTTAAGCCGTATCCTTCTTTAGAACTGGACTGCTTGCTTTTCCACAAATGAGCATCTTCTAAGCTTTCTATGCACCAAACAAACTTCTAAATGAAAGGGTTCTTTCTTTACATTATGATCAATAGCTATTGCATTTGTATTTAAATAGGAATGTTCTGTGGAGAGTGTCACTGCTTGTTTATTGTTTATGCTCTAGAACAGGTCATACAAAGTAGCCGTTTACTTCTTGTTTCTCATTTTGTTCATTACTGAAAGAGTGAATGAGGGTGTAGGTAAACAACCCTAGGGAATCCTGTACATACAAAGAGCCCTGCAGTTTTGTTTGGTTTTCTAGCAATTTGTTTTGTTATCTTGATTAATCTGAGATTTCCATTCCAATTTCCATTACTGATTCATGTCCTTGACAAAAGCCAGAAAATCCTGTCCTTGTTGATTCCTCTGCTGTTCTCCCACTACCCCCAGTTTGTCGCTGTTCAGTTCTAGCTGTGCCACGGCGTGTTCTGGGATGCGAGCCCCAATGTGTCTAGGTTGTTCTCTCTGACAGGCAGGCAGAGAAGACATGACTGCTCAGGTGTCTCCTCAGTGTAGTGCTTGAACATGGCTATCATGCTTCATTAAACCAAGCAGACACTTCTGGGTTCCTTAAGTATATGCACTGAGCCTTTGTATCCTGGAACATTTACTTGCTTTTATTGAACTATACCATAGTTAAGGCTTATGAAGAGTTTCTGGTTGGTGATTGGTTGGCTTAGATTTTTCTCTGTTCATATTTAGTGTTTGTAATAGCATCCCAGAGTGAACTGTTTTTGCTGGATTCCTTCTGCTTTCTCCAGAAAGGGCAAAAAGAGAGTATATTGAAACTTCTTTTTCTTGATGTGCGTCTCAAGTCTGTTTTGAAAGGGAATCTGTCGTTCTGATAGAGCATTTTATCTTTGGGAAGCAGTTTATCATATTTTCTCTAGCAAGGTCAGAAAACAGATTTCAGGTTGTTTACACCTGAACAGGAAGCAGAGGAAGTAGCTAGGAAGTGGTTAAACTAAGATGATTTATGTAAAAGTTGGCATCTTCTATGGCTAGGATGATGTTGATTACCTGATCATTTTTAAATGTAGCATTTTCTTTTCTTAGGGATGGATAGCCATTCTCTGGTGGATATCAGAGTGCAGCTCTTCAGATATGTATGATAATAAAAACAATAATACAGCTAAGGTAACTTGCAGTTTGAAGGGAGGGGATTTGATTATAGTTTGCAGTGCATTTCCAGCTCTGAAGTGTTGGTCATAATTCATGTGCGAAGTCTTCTCTGGCCATTTAAACTTTTGATGGACAGATTTAACAGTCAGTAGTGCTTACTGTGAAGGAAGATTGTACATAACGAAATAACAGCATGCCAAATTAAATGCCAGTGTGACGTGCTATTAAATCCCCAAAGTGAGATTTCATTATAACCTGTCAAAATTTGTCAGGTGTGCTTGTTTATGTCTTGTTATTTGGTTTTAGATAGCTCTATTTCCACACGGTTGCATGGGCTTTTGAGGTTAGGTTATGAGGTCTTCATCTTCAGGTAATACTGGTTATGTGTCTGTTCCTCTTGTTTTACAGATGTCTGTTGTGATGATTGTAATGTTCTTGGTGGCATGGTCTCCATATTCTATTGTGTGTTTATGGTCTTCCTTTGGAGACCCAAGGAAAATTTCTCCTGCAATGGCCATCATAGCTCCTCTATTTGCAAAATCTTCCACATTCTATAATCCCTGCATTTATGTAATTGCAAACAAAAAGTAAGTGCTTCTAATTTAGTACCAGTCTGCTTCATGATTTTAGCATATTGTGTAACTATAGAATGATCATCTGTAGCATATGACAAACTGATGAGTGAAGACATCAAAGGGAAAGCCACGGTTGATTTACCAAAGATGACCATTTAGACAGGAAAGTCTAAAAGAAATTGTTTTGATCATCATCAGAACATACTGAATTGATAAAGATTTTTGAGAAAACATTAATGAAGCTTTTGTAAGACAGTTTTGAAAGTCCTGTTGTGGTTTCTCAAAGGGACTCATTATGGAATTTGGGTTGCATCAGCAGTAGACTGGTTTCAATGACTGTGACCAAAATGTGCGTAGGCTTAGTGACATGCAACTTTGGTGGATTTCCTTGCTTGATTTGGGATGTGTCACATTCTGACTGATTAGGATGGATTGACACTTTTTGTTAAAGTAAATAATCTAAGCCTGTTCTTCTGTTTTGAGCAAGCATATCAAATGCTCTACCCAAGCCGATGCCTCTGACTGGGAGCTGGGTTTTGCAGAGAGTCATGCGTCCTTTCTCTTCTACCAACCTAGAAGCAGAGCCTGCGATCTCTGTCTAGGCAACCCTATCTGATCCTGCTGAGTCAGTGAAAAACCATCTCATTTTTTCCCTATTCTGTAAATTCATCTTTCTTGTGGCTATACCCTGTCCTGGGATAAGCAAAAGCTGCTGTGACCCCTGTTATAGAAGAAACACTGAACTTACCTGAGTTACTCCTGTACATGGAAGTGAAAAAGACTTGGGTCCTTTTGAATTCCAAATACACCATTTTTTTATTAAGTAAGTTTTACTAAAATTGAAAACTATTGTAATACTTAGGGCCAGCTTACCCAGTTTTTCTTTAGATTTGGCTCTCCAGCTAACAATCTTTCTGCTTTCCCTTTCTTGTCCTTTGCAGGTTTCGGAGGGCAATCCTGGCAATGGTGCGATGTCAGACAAGACAAGAGATAACTATAAACAATGCCTTGCCCATGAGTGTATCTCAAAGCGCACTAACGTCGTAGAACTCATGTCATTTGCCTGCATAAGTTACGTGGAAAGGAGAGAAATCTGGGTTAAAGTTAATTAATCTTTTGGAAGATTAATCTTTTGGAATAATAATCTGCCCCAGCCAGCTCTTTTCTGTTAATCACAGTAAACTTTTTTGATAGGTTAAAAAGACAAAAAGACAAAAACCACTAAGCCTTTAGGTTTTGCGAGTGGGCTTTATTGGCCCAGTATGTCTGTTCCCCCCCCAAAAAAGGCTAGTGAAATGTTCACTGTGACTCTTACAGGTTGGACAAAGTGACACAGGGGCAGGGAGAGACTGAAGCAGGTAGTGCTTCAGTTCAGTAACATAGATTTTGCACCTGTAAGTCCTTTCATGAATTACTTTCCCTCAACTTCCCTTGCAAGTTTTCCAGACTTGAAATACTCTGGATTCTCCCTGTGTGAATATATTTCTATACCAAGTGTCCATGTTGCTATGCCTTGCAAAGTTCTATTTCTGTGAATATGTTAAGATATCAAAATATCTAGCCAAACCCTATAGAACCTGTTGTCAGTTTTTAGGATTTTGAAGGAGTTTCAGGATATTTAATGTGTTTTTAAAGTTTTGGCACACACAACCAAATGAATTTGTAGGAAAGACAGCTTTTGTTTTAGTAGTTTCTAGTGCTTGTGACTGCTCAGAAAAATCCTGAAAATGAGACAAAATGCACCCTAAAGCTTGACGCTTGGGAGGCACATAAAACTAAGTAAATATTTAGGGTCAGTTCTCGTCATTTCTAAGTCAATCTCATAGTCGTATAGATCTGTTGTGTAATTTTCAAAAAATACCTTTGGTGATGTGAACAATGGATTTATTCAGGGTGGAAGAGATGACTGTGTATAGATCTATTTATGCACAGTAGTATATGCACTCTTGATGATTCTCAGAGTTTGAGAATAAATATCTTCTATTATTATGTATGCATGCATCTGAAGTTTGGCTTTGCAGCGTGTAACTTATTTAAAATAAACATTTTTTTGGTAAAAACCTGGTTTTACATGATTTTTTAAAAGCTCTGGAATCTAGTCTGCCTATTAATTTGTAATTTTTAGTATTAAAGAAACTGCCATGCAATATCCTCATGCTGTACTAGATTTCCTTCAGGAACCTTGGAACAGTTTATGGACAGTAACTAGTGCATTGCCTCTTAGAAGGAGCAGAGATATTTTATTACATACTAACCTCACAAGCTACGTATTAAAATAGCCTTGAAACATGCTGGGTATGATTTGAAACAGAGTGTGTTCTTCTGACAGAATAAAGAATGAGCTGGTTTAACTGATCCCTTTCAGGATACATTTGAAGGTTAAGCAACTACAGATGCCAGCTAATCTGATGTAATCTGCTGTTACTAAATGGATGTCTACGTCCACATTCGTAGCACACTGCACACGAGTGCCTAGGAATAAAGTTTTCAAATTTTTCCCTATCAGTTCTGCTGAGAGGAAGCCATGTATCTGTTTATTTACTTCTACCTCCTAATGAGCTTTTTTGAAGAAGTGCATGGTTTTTGTCCTTCACAATGCACTTGCGTTTACCATGGCAGAAGTGATGGCACTGGAACAAGGTATATATTTTATTATTTGTTATACAAGCCAATTTATAAGGAAAAGGGTTGAAGAAATTGGAAATAACATTCTTGTACATTGCAAATTAGTTCTAGCATAGTTTAAGTAAAGGCATATTTTACACTGGTGTTATATTGCTAGCGGCATTCCTGAATAGGAGCAGATGGTGATTGTAGCTTTGCACTTAGCAAATAGCTACTCTAAATCTTCGGGTTTTGCAGAAGGCAGTTTTGTTCTGCTCCATGTTTTTCCTACTATTGTAATGTCCTTCCTATTTCTATGAACTAGTTGTCTGCTATAAAATGATTCTGGTTTAAATAAATACAGTAGTTTCTGCTTTTTTAATCTGCAGGAAAATCATATAATTTTTGGTAATAAAGAGGTTAATTTGAAATTTGATGATCTGGGTATCATCAATTTTGGGAGATACTGTTTGTCATTGCTGCTTATTGTCACAACATATCTAGTATAATGCTGCATGAGGAGAAAGTAAAATGGAGGAAGAATATAGAGAGAAGGGGGAGAAAATTAAAGATAGGCTTATTGAGGGGAGGGGAATCTTCAAGCTAACATGTGCAAACAATGTACCCCAAAGAAATGGAAACATACTGATTCTTGAAAATGCTGAGAAATCCCATTTCACTGAAATCAAAGGGAGCAGAAAGTTCGTAGCACCTCTAAAAAGCAGGTCATTTCTACATAGACACCAGAAATAAGGCTAGAAAGCTCTCCTTTGGAGAAATATGCTAACATTTTCAATTTTCAGCCTATTCTGAAATTGTCTATATATTATCTATATAGACAAATACTTTGAATCTTCATCATGCAGAAAACCTAGAAATTAGTAATCCAATATTCTGAACTGTAGTAAAACAGATAGCATGCAGTTCCCACTTGAGATACATGCACGTGTTATTCCTTACACCATGGTTCTGTTGTCAATAGAATGATGAACAGAAGACAGTGCTTGCATGCTTTAGAATAAAGCAAATTAGATTTCATGTGAAAGCATCATTGCTATTTTGTATTCTTTTTCTCCAGAAAATCCACATTTGTCTTATCAATTTTTAAATGCAGAGGGCTGTCCTTGATTTGATGTGCTTTATTCTGCTAGTAGCGATCCAGAAAGTAATAGCATTTGCTTTTAAATCTGAAATACAAATTTCTGATACAGAAATGTCAATTTTTTTTTTTTTTTTTTTTTTTTTTTTGGGTGCTAGGTCTGTGCTCTGTAATGATCCTGACATGTATGACATCCCTGTAAATGTTCCTGTGGATACTGTAAAACTTCGTATAGAGAAAACTGTCATACGAAGGATTCCAACTGAAGCTTTTTACTACCTGGTAGATCTCAAATATCTGTGGGTAACTTATAACTGTGTAGCCAACATTGATATCAGCAGTTTCTATAACTTGAAACAACTGCATGAGCTACGGCTGGATGGTAATCTGCTCTCGACTTTCCCTTGGGAATCACTGGCAGAGATGCCCAGCCTACGGACTCTTGATTTACACAACAATAAAATGACCAGCATTCCCGCTGATGCTGGCCGGTACCTGAGAAACCTCACCTACCTGGACATATCCAGCAACAAGCTAACCACCTTGCCGTCAGACTTGATGGACATTTGGCCCCCCTTCTCAGAAGCTGTCCTGTCCAAGAACACAGACATTCTGGCAACCCAGAGAGTCGTTTTGGGTACGTCTCATTCCTTATTAAAATATACCTGAACATTAAGTTGCAAGTGAGAGCAGGCTGGGGACCAGCCTGAGATTCAGGAGAGTGGGTTTTATCCAGGTCAGTCGTCTGGTTTGCTCTGTGGTTATTTATTTATTTATTTTCTGTTGGTGGCAGAAAACTATAAAATGAAGATAGTGACCTTCGTGTATGTTGTTACCTCAAGGTTATAAAACTGAAGTAAAATCTATAGGATTCCGTTCTACAGGGATACAGGCCATATGGAGTATTCAGTATACATATAAATGCAGGACTTCCAAAAATCTGATGACATTTCCCTCATCACTATATGTGGTTGCAACCACAGGCATGTCCATTTGCAACTGTTTTTTCCAGTGGCTCACAAGCCAAACAAGTAGCTAGAGCTGATGCCTGTATGAAGCCTGTCCTGAGACATAGAGCTCCAGGTGGTGGTGGTGGCTCAAAAGACGGCAACTCTGCTCTCCCCATGACTCCTGTTGACCTTGTGTTGCTCTAAAGCTGACTGACTATCCTGAAGTTTTTCGCAATTTACATGTTGAATATGAGAGAGAGAATAGGAATCATCCCTACAACTTCACAGTACTTTTTGTAGTATTTAAGAATAGTTTGGCCTGACTTTGATATTTTTCATAATTTTATTCCATCTCTGTAGTATACCATCACTTCTGCTTGTGACTTTGTGCTTTACCTTACACTTTCTCTGCACTTCCTCGTCTTGCACGTAACCCCTTTCTCTAATGCAATTTCAGAACATGGATGGAACAGCTCTATCAATAGTGTTCTCTTCTGTCACTGTTTAAGTGCATGTGGGGATGTTTTTGCAGCATAGTGTAGCAGGTGAAAGGGAGGAAGACAAGCTGGCTTTTCATAAATTAACTGCTGTAGTTCCATACCTACCGGTAAAGATCTGCTCTGCTTTGTACTGCCCAGTATTTCCAATTTCTTCATCTAAACCCCCACTATTCAGTGTTCATTTGTTCACCTGCTTTGTTTCACGGCAGAAGCTGCAATTTGAAACTCATTGAGGTGAGATTGTATACAAGTAACTTGATAGATGCCAGTAGGCTGAACGAGTTCCTCACATACATGGTAACTTTAGGTTTGCAGCATTAATAGCATCTTCGTTTATTCAGGACTAAAAAAAAAAAAAGCCATAAAAGTAAATCCCTTTCCCTGTGCCCACCCTGAAGGCTACAGGAGGCAGTAAAGTAGGAGCTGACTGTGCTAGATCTAATCCTCCTGATGATCTCATGTGGGAGTCCCAGNTTCAGCCTTAAAAGGATTTTTGTTTTTTCAAGGACAAAAAAAAAAAAAGCCATAAAAGTAAATCCCTTTCCCTGTGCCCACCCTGAAGGCTACAGGAGGCAGTAAAGTAGGAGCTGACTGTGCTAGATCTAATCCTCCTGATGATCTCATGTGGGAGTCCCAGAGGTTATTTGGTTTCATTGTCTTACCTAGCCCTCGCCACTTAAAAAACAAAAGAAACAAAGAGCAAAAAAGATGCAAACAAACAACCCAAAAAACAAACACCAAAACCCCCCAAAAGCACGCACACTCTTCTCTCCTCCCCTTCCCCTTGGCAAACACCTGCAGGCTTTGTTAGTGCAGGCACTTTGCCAGCCTCCTCTAGACCTGGCAAACCCCCTGGTGCCAGCATTGAGTTCTCTAGAGACTTGGGATGTGACCTTTGGATCGTTTTCACTTATGAACTACAACTGGGTTTGAACACAGATCTCCAGAGGGAGACACACGCTGGGTTCAAACAGCGCCTTGCTTCTCTTTTTTTGATGTTATGTGCTGAGGGAGGCTCTGTGTAGTCATTATAGATTTGGATCTGAGAATGCAAAATGCCAGGTAGTGCTTTCATTGTGTTGTGTTGAGTAAGTCTGCCTTAGGTAAGCTGTGAATAATTAGCTGAATTTTCTTTCATTGACATCGTAGCCTTCTGATGAGTATATCTCAATGCAGACAGACAGTGCAGTGTAGTGAATAAGAAAACATCCCCTTCCTCTGGAGATTAGGAAGTGTAGTGCTCTTTATGTCATGGGTTATTTTGACAAACTTACTTAGTCTCCACTGAGTGCTAGCTTTATTATCTATAGTGTTGGAGCTTCTGAAGTTGTAGTTATACAGAGGCTCGTCCTTAGGTTGCTGTTGATGGACTCTTACAAAGCAGTTGCTTTTCAGAAATTAGTGGTTGGTAGAAACTATCAGGCTAGAAAGACGACCTAGGAGTTGAGATGTCTCTAGAACGCTCCAACCATAAGAGATGTCGGCTTAGAATGACAGGAGTTGACAGAACGACACGTGCTCTGTGGCATTGCTTCCCCTCTGATATCCCTCCTGTCTCTACCGGGGATTGCTGGACCCTGAGAGAGAATTGTGTCCCTTAGGTACTCTCCTCCTCCTCCTCCTCTGAGGTGGAGATAAGGATCACGGAGGTATGTGATCAGGAAGGATTTTGAAAAGGTGTTTAGCCTGCTGGGATGCAGATGCAGATGAACTGAACCGTTCTGGTTAAGTCAGTGCTGTTCTTAAAGCTTGCTGCCAGACCATTCCAGAGTCTTCTCTGGTAACCTCTTACAGTGCTTAGCTATCAGGATAGTGAGAAAGTTTCTCTTAATATCTAACCTCAATCTCCCTTACTGCAAACTAAGCTGATTACCTCTTGTCCTACCTGAGGCAGACGTACAGAAACACTAATTACCATCTCTTATAGTAACCTTTCATACATTTTCCTTTCCTGTTTGCTGCCTTAACTAATCACACCATTTCTTTCAGCACTTTCTTACAGACTGTGAGGCTTTTTTTTTTTTTCATTTTCTACCACAGTTACTGGTTCCCTTTGGACTCCTTTGGGTTTTAAACAAAAATGTTTCTATGAAAATGTGATGCCCACAATTGCATGCAGTGCTTGCTTTGATGCTCAAGAGTGTCCTATGTTCTCCAGCTGATCTCCGTGGGAGCAGTCAGCCTGACCTATGTGCCTATATGGAATGGTAACTGCAGCCAGAGCTCTGCTAGAAGCTGGAACCCAGAGCAAATAAATGCTGGTTTTGTCTAGTCAGGAAAACAGCAGTCAGATTCTAGTTAGTGTAAGAAATCATGGCTTGAGCTGGGTTCTCTCCTAGTTCAGGCAAAACAAGATTGTCCCTTGTGTTTAATTAACAGGATCAACAACAGCAAAGCCCCAAACTCAAATGTTTGTGCATATGTATTTTTTAACACCAGGAGGCAATTTTATCTTCAGGACTGAGCATTAAGAAGGTTGCGTGTAAAAGAAAGTTCAGGTTCCCCGTGTTTACTTCAAGAACACTTGGAGGAGCCACGGACTACTTTTGCCAGGGGACAGGCAGGTTAGCATCTCCTTATTCCAATTCATAATCTCTGTATTTAGGGGTTTGGAGTTTTTTTTATTACCTCCCACTGTATGATGTTCCTCTGTGTGGACACTATGCTAAATGAAAGAGGGACAGGGAATGGTTCCTGGCCCTATGGCCAAGTGGCTCACTCTGGCTCTCATCCACACAGTTTAGGGCCAGCTCTCTTTAAGGCTGACTGGCTGTTTCACACTTTTTAAGATTTAGCCCTTGGTTTTCTGTGGGCTCTACGGGATGCTGCAGTGACTCTAAAATGTAACCGTGTGAGTGGGGAATGTTTTTCCTTTACTTCAGGCAGTTTGAACTACTGTATGAATTGCATTGCAACCCATAGAATTGCGCTTTTGTAATATACAATAGCAAGGCTATGTTGTATGCCTGATGGGCATGCAGGGTAGTGTGGAGGTGCAAAGCCTGCTGCTCTTACGCTGGGGGAAAGAACAGGCTAGAGAGAGGTGTCTTTGGTGTGGTCTCATCCACAAGCCCTTAAGGGAGCAGCCCCAGGAGGGCAGACCGTCCCTGGAGCCGTGTCTGGCTTTGTCTTGGAGACTGCCCTTTGGAACAATTCAAAACAAAGCTGTGGAGTGAGCTGACAATTCAGCAGTGGAAATGATCGAGTGACTAGTGTGTGAGTTCTGGCCCTCTCTGGGTTAGCTCTGGAGCTGTAGCCTAATACTTTGATCCAAATCAGAGCTAAGTTTCAGCATTGGCTGCTGTACAGAGATTGAAATTTCTGGTGTGGATGATGGCAGTAACATTTTCCATATGGAAAATTACGTCTAGTGAGTCACTGAGAGAAACAGGAATCCACAATTCGGTAGTGAGAGTTAGATGAGATCCTGCCTCTGTTGCATGTAGAGGTGCCAAAAACTTGAAATGCTTCAGGTCCATCAGTCTCCCAGCTGTTATACTGGGCCATTGGGTAGATGTTGCTTTTCCTTAACTACTCCCTAGCAATTACCATGTGTAGGAAACACTGGGACACAGTGTGGGAAGTGAGCTTTACTGTTTAGAACCACATGGATCAAAAACTTTGGAGCTTCAGTTGGAAGAGAGCCTTGGGTAGCTTGGCCCGAGCTGTGGTGAATACTTCCATCAGCCCGAAACTTGAATATTTCACATACTGCCATTTTACGGCAACTGAAAAGCAGTATATTATACAAGTTATGGTCTGAGACTGGTTACTGATTTACAAAGGAAATTTTGCTTGTAGCTATTTTGAATGCTAAAGTCCATATTGACACAGCATGAGGAAACCCTACTTACTGAGAAGACTGCAAAAATGTGCATGCGCAGACAGACATATACATATATTTGCCATTGTACACACACGCATACATATAAATGAGTGAAAGTAAATTTAAAATATACTAAATCTAGAATAAAGAAAGGTTTTTGAGCATTTTATAATCCATATTTTATGATAAAATACACTGCATTGCTATATTGCAATGCATAAGTATTTATTATTGTTTGTTCTGCCTTGGTTAGTATTTCTTTCTCTGCTCAACAAGCTGCTTTAATATTTCTACAAAAGAATCCAGGGTTTATAAAGACTTGGGGTTCCATCAGGTTTCTGTTCTCTTCAATAGCTAACTGAAGTATAATCAAATTCAGAGTTTTGTCCTTGCTTCTAACTCAATAGTGCTTTCATCTTTTCATTTTGGGAATTCACATGACTTGATGACTTACGATGGCTGTGCAACTTTACTAAAAATAATGTGAATACTGCCAGATGTTGGCAAGACACAGATAAATAGGAGGGATGAGCCATGGAGGCAAGCAAGGAACTCCTGTATCTGTATATATTATATGTATTTATATAAGTCCTGCTTCTTTAGCCAGTTCCACTAGGAAGCATGATGGATGGGGGACATGAGGTCAGTAACTGAAATAACTCTTTCTTTGCACTAAAGCAGAGAAGTAGAGTCTTTTGGGACTACAGCTTTCTTCTGAAGCTGAAACCAGGCCTTCAGAATGATCTAAGATGGTCAAGCCTGTGTCCCAGACTGGACTAAACAACCATCCAATCTAAGGACTATCCATCTTTGCTTCATCATTCCTTCTCTTTTGTCAATTTCTGGTCCTTTTTGTAACAACTTTGGGTCTTCTTTGGGACAGTGCAAGAATATGAAAGTCATGTATTTATATATATTAGGAAAAATTTCTTCACGAAAAAGGTTGTCAGGCACTGCAACAGGCTGCCCAGGGAAGTGGTTGAATCACCATCCCTGGAAGTATTTAGAAGATATGTAGATGTGGCACTTAGGGACATGTTTAGTGGTGAACTTACCATTATTAGGTTTATGCTTGGACATGATGATCTTAAAGGTCTTTTCCAACCTAAATGATTCTATAATTCTATTTGAAAGACCTTTGAGCGCTGCTAGTAGTACTAGAAACAATAACAATCCCCATCCTTTCCTGCAGTAAAGCTTGTAGAATGCAGAAAGATCGCAGAAGAAATATTTTCAGTAGTGTTCAATGTAAGGGAGAATCTGCTGCCTGGTGTGTGGGATGGGATCCCTGCTGGTGCTGCAGATCTGTCCTGGTTAGCACTGTGGACCCACAGTTCCTGCCCTGCTGCCTGCTTGGAGCACAGCTGCATCATACTTCTGTCCACTAGCTAGCACAGGGGCCATGGTGGGAGTTCACATGCCTTTTAGCAGCATTTGTTACGGAGGAACTCGAGCAGTTGAGGCCTTGTTTCAAGGGGATCCTGTCTTCCCTCTTAGACCTTAGGGGAATTTAATTTTCAAATGCTCAGTCTCTTTCTTAACATAGTGAAGAAAATTGACCTCTTATAAGCAGTGAGAATAAAAAAGAAGTAAATTACAGGAATACTGTCTCTAACTCTCTCTAAGTAGAAACTAAAGCTTGCCCCATTTAAAAGAGGAGCACAAATAGTTACATACATGTGCTTGACTGGGCAAAATTTTCATAAGCACACACGATTGGTGTGCCTAGACATAAGGAAAACATTCAAATGGTATCTTTTTTGCTTGTAAATATATGTGTGAAGTTCACAGGAAAAATTTTTATATTTTGGAGATTATTTTTTAAATTTTTTTAAAGAAAAGCTGATTCAGTTTCCTTGATTTCTCTTTCTCTGTTCCAGCAGGCAATAACTAGTGAATAGATGTAAAATCTCTTATGTCTGGCAGGGGTGAAATTGGATTGTGATGTCAAAGTCATAGAATCTCCTCAGGTCAAGTCTTGTTTTAAAGAGCGGGGATTAATTGGGGTTTACTGCAGTTTTAACCAATCACTGCCATTGTGCTTAAAATAACCTAATCTTCGTCAGGCGATAAAAGGAAGCAGTAGTTAATATTTGTGTATTCTTTCATCTACAGGCTTCTTCCAGAACCAAAAGCAGAGTTTTTCCATTAGTTGTTTTGATAATTCCTAAAAATGTACACTGAACAATATTAGCAGGTGCTGCAGGGTTTTTTTTTTCTTTTAATTTTTGTTTAATGATTTGTCTGTTGCACTGATCAGTAAATTCAATAGTGATGGGTTCTTGCCTACCATTCCTTGTTCCAGACTGCAAGTCCTGGTTTTTGTTAATACCTGAAAAAAATGAAAAAGGTATGCCCAAAAGTATAAGTCAAATGAGAAAATATTTGAACTCATGAGTGATGTGCTGTGTGGTGTTTTACCTGGTGATGCCGCTGATGCTCTATGAAGATCAACATAGCAGAGTAATCAATACCAGCTGAGGATTTAGACTTACATTCCTCAGAAATGGCTACTCTCTTTCACCATAATAAGTTCACCAAGAGGGAGAAGCCTCTTACTCAGAGAATTTGGAATCAAGAAGCAGACGTTATAGCCTCTAACAGAAGAGGAGACATAGCATTCTTGTGTGCCGTCATAAAAATATTGTAGTCATCAGCTTTTTTGAGGGTCCTTCCCATTTTCTTCTCTTCTGCTGTTCTTTTTGAGTGTATTTGAAAGGTTGTCCTAAATTGAAGCCAGATTTCTAAGAATATTGGTATAGTTCAGAGCCAGATAAGAATTTGATTGGCCTAAAGCCTTTTCTCCTTAGCCTTTATCCTTTTTTCAAGGGGCAGAGATATCGGTGTAAGCTCTAAACCCTTAAATCATCATCTTCTCTGCAAGCATTAAAAAAGAGTCTGAGAAGATCAAACTGTACGAGCCTAAAGAAGGACTAAGAGCAGAGGAGAGTGACAGGACACAATAGCCCTGAGAAGCTGTCTTTCCAGAAGGCAGATGCATGTGAAAATGTATCTTTGGTCTTAAGACATCTTTTTAAAGTGTTTTTTCCTAGATGAATAGCAAAGTTAAGCAAAGGCAGTGCCAGTATATTACTGTGCTCCTGTAAACTTCTGTGAAGAAAAAGTTTAGCTTAATAAACATTCATACTGTTCTTCCTCACCTCTGCAAAAACTCCCCCACCAATCAGCCAAACAAAAAAGACAAATTGAAAGAGAAAAGATTAACTCAGAATAAGTCTACAGTTCTACTTGATTGTATTTGGTGGTAGTCATGCGTCATACTATAATCTCAATATCCGTATATTGCCTGACAACATTTTTTTTTCTTTCTTTCCCTTCTTCCCTCCCTGCTTCAGGTTTGCAGGACAACCCATGGTTTTGTGACTGTCGCATTTCAAAGCTAATTGAATTTTCCAAAATTGTGGACAACTCAGTTGTACTTCTCGATCCACTGGTTTCATGTAGTGGACCTGAGAGCCTGGCAGGAATCTTGTTCCAGAGAGCTGAGTTAGAGCAGTGTCTTAAACCATCTGTGATGACGTCGGCGACAAAAATCACTTCCCCTCTGGGAAGCAACGTTCTGCTACGCTGCGATGCGACTGGGTACCCAACACCACAGCTTACTTGGGCTAGGTCAGACAATATACCAATGAACTACACAGGTATGATTGCTCTTTTATAGGAAATGGGAGAGCCTGAAATTGTTGGGTTGCTTATGCTTTGAGATTATTATAATGAGTAACAATGGACCAGGTATTGCACCAAGATGGCAATTGTATCCGTGAAACAGCTGTTATGAAATTCTTTGTCTAGGTCTTGGTCTGAGTAGGTCCAACAGACTGTGCTGATTCTGGATGTGAACAATGTGTGTGGAGGGGGGAAATGGATGAAGCAGCGGAAGGATAAAAGAAAACGGAGGTTGGGATAGCTGGGCCCTAACTCAGAAGCTGAAAAGCAGAAAGGAGAATTCATTACTGGAATCTCTGTTCAAAATGTTCATGTTAAGAAAGGTAGTGAGGCGATAACTGAACCACTTAAAATTCAGCATTGTAAACATAGGATCTTCCAAAATCATGTTTTCTATGTTATTTGCACATGTTCATTGTATATTTGCAACATCCATCTCGAATGCTAAAGACGCTGTAATTGTCCGGTATCATTCTAGCTGCTATGATAGATATTTATGCAGTAACTTAAATATAAAAAATATTTCTTGCTAATGCCAAGCAGATATCTTAGATCATAGGTCTGAAGAAGGTAATAGTCCAAAGTACTGAAATATCTTAAAACAAAGGTAATTTCCAAAAATATTTTAAATGGCTAGTGTGTTCAGTGTCATATGAAGTCAGTGAGACTTGTATTTCCTAGTCACTTAGCAGTTTTAAGACATTTGATTTCTCTTTACATGGTTTTGATTTACTTGGTGAAACTGCAAATTATATTGTAATTCCTCCAGACATTCAATTCCATTTTGACCCAAGCTGAGCACTTTTATGCAATAATGTAATATGGCAAGGAGTTCCACAGTTTGTGTGGGGGGTTTGGTTTGTGTTTTTGTTTGGGTTTTTTTGTTTGTTTGTTTTTTAAAAAAGTTTAATTACATGTGATTCCTTCTGACAGAAATAACTTAAGGGAAGAAGTAGTCTAATAATGGTTACTTTCTCTTTAGCTCCCTTGTATAATGTTTTGCTCTTTGTATTTTCCTGTAGTAATTCAAGAAACACCTGGAGAGGGTGTCAGATGGTCCATAATAAGCTTGACAGGGATTTCATACAAGGATGCAGGAGAATACAGATGTAAAGCCAAGAATTTAGCAGGAATGTCAGAAGCTGCTGTTACTGTCACAGTGGTTGGTGTAGTTACCACAACTGTGTCACCACAGAAGTATGGAAGGAAGCAAGAGTTGGAGAGACAGAATACTACTCTGGAGGAATCCAAGCAGGAACCTGAGAGGACAACCACACCTCTTCCCACCACACCAACCACCACAGCACTGGTTAGCACTGAAAGATCAACAAACGTCAGGTTTACTGACAAGAAGCAATCCAGGCCTGCGTTCGATGGAAAGAAGAATTCAAAGGCACTGACAAATGGGAACAAAAAGCAGACTGGGGAGATAAGCAAGAAAGGTGAGGAGACAAAGCAGACTGGGGAGATAAGCAAGAAAGGTGAGGATACTTCATTGAATACAGCAAGTATGGCTGAGCGAAATGTTACTGTAAAGAACCTAAGAGTGATCAGTGAAACTGATGAAAGAGTGACCTTAACTTGGAAAACTGTCAATGCCACGAGCAACTCTGCAGTGACTGTGTTATACGCAAAGTATGGCGAGAAAGATATGTTGCCTCTGAGCACTGATTCTAGCAAAAACAAAGTCACCATTGATGGTTTGCAACCTAGTACTCAGTATATGGCCTGTGTCTCACCCAAGGGAGTGCCACCTACAGAAGAGCAGTGCATTATTTTCTCCACTGATAAGTTAAATGATGACAGCAGCTCTCAGTTTTCTATTCTGATATTGGCCAGCTGTGCAGCATGTGTGGTTGTTTTACCTTTGATATTTTTCTTACTCTACAAAGTTTTAAAACTTCGTGTGAAACCGAAAACTGCAAAGGAAGCTGACCTTGCAAAAGAGACGTATGTGAAATTTGAAACACTATCTCTGAAGCCTCGAACAGTGAATGCAGGAGAGCAGCTCTGGGCACGCCGGTACACGGATGAGTCAGAAAGACTTCTCCTTTGTTCTAGGTCAAGTATGGATTCTCAAATGACCTTCAAAAGCGAGGGCTCCAGGTCTGAGTATCTGTGTTGAACATGGATGAGGGTGGAGGAGATGGAATATACAATAGGTAAAATTAATCCAAAATGATGATACTGCATCTGGAAGCAGGTTGGTGCCAGGTGGTGGTCAGAATATAAATGCAGTCTGCTGGATGAGTAGGGTGGTGGGTAGGAGGGAGAATAGAAGAAAAATGTTGCCTGTTTATTCTTTTTTTATGTTTGTGACTTTGGATGCGAAGGAATGATGTTCTTCAAAAGATAAATACAGCGTGAAATTGTTGCCTGGTTAAAGATTTTCTATTTTTTGTTTTCATTAAAACATCATTCTGTTTTCTCTTCTCTCATCTTACTGTATGATGTGCTAGTTGCATGTATCAAATTTTATTCACAACCTTCATAAAACGTATGTACTTAAAAATAATAGGAAAACAGTTTAAACTAGTTCTATTGAGGTAAAAAATTTATTTGAAAATACAAGGTTTATTCTGACATCAGCTTGTCCTTTGAGATGTCATACAGCTCTGTTTGTACAGTATCTTGGACTGGAAGTGATCTCAGGCCAATCAAGACTGAAGTTAGGTAGCCACACTTTCTGGACTCTTGAGAGGTACAATACACATCACATTGTCATTTTGCAGATGCTATGGCAAAGGAACTTTTCCAGTATTCTGAAGCTTAGGTAAGATATTGTTATGAGTAACTCTGTGAGAGATACTAGATATTAATAATGTTAATTTACATCAAATGATCTTATTGCAAAATCTCAGCCTTAGAATTTACTTGGATGCATATGTCTATATACCTCAATTTCAAAAATCTCCACAAAAAATTCTGTGGTACTGTGTAATACAACACACACTCTTATATACCTATACATTACATAGATATTGCACAATACTATGTACTATACTGTAGTAATATAATACATTTTGAGATACAGTAAGAGGAGGCCTTGTCCTCAGGTCATGTTGGATGTGTAATGAAGTTCAATGAGCATAGTGAAAGTTAATTGTGAGTGTGCTTCCCAGTGTTTAAAAAAATCAGGCATTAATATTGATAGTAACGATGAATGGAGAATTACCTATTAATGATAATAATGAATTGTCTGTTCTGAGGCTGCTTTTTTAATGCCTGAAGTGAACAACAGAGCTTTCATTTTTTTAGGTTCAGATATGGTTAGGAGCGTGTATGAATTAAGAATCACAGTTTTTCCTAAAAATTGCAATTGCATTGTTTTCTTGGACCTTTCTATGCCTAAAAGAACTGTTTGTTTTGCTAGGAAATTGGGAATCTTCTTTTTCCAGAGGGAGAAATATTACTCAAAGCTACAAACCAAAGCTTAGTTAGTTAACTTTAGAATAGTGGCATTTCTTGATGTCACTAGTGTAGGATTAAATTTTGCCTGCTGGAATCCAGAGAGCTTATCTTGTAAGGCAGAGCTTGGTGAGAGGAAAACACTTTGTCAAAAAAACTCCAACATAAAATCATGGCAGAAAATGAACACATTGAAAAATCTCCATAGCATCTACGTGATGGTGCTCGATGGTCAGGGATAATAGAATGAGTATTTGAGACCATGGGAGCTGTAGTAAGAAAGCAGGTGAGATGTTCAAAAGTGCAAAATTAGCTTACCTGCATCTGCTTTTAGAATCAACCTTGGGGTTGCTTTTTGTGTTACTAGTATGTGGGATTAAAAAGTGATCTTTCTTCTTTTTTCCATGGATAATTTTGATTGCAGTGAAAATGTTTTTAGTTTTCTGAGCGGAATATTTTTACTTTGGCATTTTTTTTGAAATTTGGGATTTATTAGGGAAAGCAGATTCTTTTTGTGTCAAAACCAAGGTTCATCTGACAAGCATTTTATGATAAACTATATTTTTAACAGGACCTGAAGTGTTACAATATTTGCCTTGTATTTTCCACACAGACAATGTAGCCAGTAGTTGTTCCTAAAGTGTTTCCACTTAAAAACATCATGTTTGTCTTTAATGAGAGCAATTATTTTAACATTTGTTTTTCAATTCCTGGAGAATATTTGATTTCAGGTTTCAAAGCTTTGCAAGAAACTTGAGCCTAATTCTGGAGTTTGAAAGTGCTGTCACCTGACTTGTAGATGATACATCAATATATTGGACTGAAGTGGTGCAAAGCTTGTTTGAGAGAGCTCCCTTGCAAATGGGAAACCTTTTGATTTGACTAATCCTTGGGGAATTAGCATGTCCTAAAGTTAGAAATCAATCTCTCTGACCACATGTGCTATCAGTATATCAAAGATGGAATGTATTATAAAGGGCATGTTCTTTCAAGAAAACATGAGATACATTATTTTTTCCACAGTTCTTGAGATAAGAGTTGTATAACCCAGACATGCTTCTGTACCTCACGTCAAAACAGCAAATTTGCTGAGGAATTTCTATAGGAATTTGATACAAAGGCCAAATCACACAATAAAGACATGTGCCCTGCATCACCCAGGATTGGTTTAATTAAAGAGCTGAAGAAACACTTCTGGTAACAGATGCAAATTTTTATACTGTAAATTGTTAATATTAATGATAGAATCATTGAGATAGATTTTGTCACCCATAATCAATTTGTGTAATATCTTCTGAAACGCAAGACTGAATCCATCGTCACTATGACCAGTGATGACTACAATCTATGCTTGCCCAGTAGGAGAGTTTTGAGAGGATTTAACCAATGTTTATGCATCGCCTTTCATGTACTTTGCACTTTCTTAGCTCAATTCATCCTGCATTTCAACAAAAAGGTTAGACCTTTTTTTATACATTACCTACAATGTGTGTGTCAAAATTGGATGGTTAATGAAATAACTGAGTAATGTGAGCTGAATTCCAAATAGACCTAATTTTTACTTAAAGCTTTATTGGGCCTCAGCACTTGTCATAGTTAACCACGGTCCTGGCTTCAATGCGCATTTACTAAGCCAAACTTCAGGCATCCATGCATCTATTTTAATCGTTGCCATTGCTCACAGGGGACTTTGTATTCCTTGCACTATCATGAGATTCTCATACTTTTCTCAGGTGGGGGATTAAGAGAGAAAACTCTTTCATGTGTACCATGAAAATGTCTGTAATAGGAAAAACATTCAGACTTGGGCTGTATCTAAAGAGGCTAAACAAAGAACATTTTAAACTCATTACCTTTTCAAAGAAGTAACTAAAATAGAGGTTGTTTTGATGTGAAAATAAAAGATTGTTTTTATACGTGACTGTGTGTTTGCCTGACCTTTCATCTTTGTTTATAGCTTTAGACAATATGTGATTAGTGTAGCTGTGAGGACAAGAGGAAATCTGAGAAGAAATGAGAGAAAATACAAAAAGAAGGCTGAGAAACAATGGAAGGGTAATATCAGAGAGAACGCTGGGTCAGTGTGCCACAAAGTCTTCTGCTTGCAATTCTGCTATGTACATGGCAAGGGTGCTGGGGTGTCTGCAGACAGGTAGCAATGAAAGGATGGATGAAGATACTGCCAGCTTATTGCAATGAGTGGAGCTCTATACATGCCCAGTTTCGACAAGGTGGGGGCAGCTGTAAAATTGGAGTATGAAGCAAAGGCACTAGGGGAATTTGAAGAATGTACCTGAAGCTGATCTTAAAGCCTGCCTATGTCGCAGTGAAAGTTGTGAGACCTTTTTGAAGAACATTGCCTGTAAACTGAAAAAGGCGAGAGTGAGTAGTTTATGCATTTATTGCAAGAAAGAGGGGTACGCATCAGCAGCAATTCTGGCTAGGGTGTGAATCCTAGACATAATATACTACAATAGTCCATAATGATCTATGATTTTCTTTTAAAAACAAACAATTTATTAGATTTGTGGCTGGGAGGTAGGCCAACTTGAATTTCCATCATGAGCACAGCTGAGATTTCAAAATGAACCTTTTTTTAGTGGGTGTAGACTGGAAACATACTGACCTGGATGCCTTCTCTCGCAGAATTCATTGCATTGTTCTAGGGTATATAGTCAGCCACAGAAGCTCCAGGCTAACACTGTCACTTTCCTTTGTTGAAAATGAGAAGTTTTCAATAGAATAGATGTTTTCTGTTTTCTTTTTAAATCACTGAAAAAATTTCCCTCTGAATTTCAGAAGATCAAAATTCACATCAGAATAGAGGCATGTGTCATTTTTATGAATTATTCTTTATAAATTTGAAAGGCTGCCTTACTAAACAGTGGCAAAATCAAGCTGAAATATCAGTCTGAAACAGTCTACAGCAAGGAGAGAATTCTTTTTACAAAGCTGTGTACATCATCAGTGTTCAGGATGGGAATCTTAATCAATAAGGCAGAAAGCAACTCTAAGCAAAAGGATATTGTCTTTCCCAAGACCTAAGTAAAAAAGATACACTTTTTTCCGAGTTTCTAGTTTTTATGAAATAACATCCTAACCTTGTGTTTAGAAAAGAATACTAAATTGCTCCAATTATTGCAGCAGGTTCAGTAGCATCTGTCAGGTATGTATTTTAAATATATGTGATCTAACTTAAGGTCTGGTATTTTTGAAAGACACTTGATTGGAGTTGACTGTACAAACAACTGTGACTTTAATCTCTCAGAATAACGGAATACCAGTTTACTGACAATGTGTGAATTACTACATTTTGGAGAAGATACTCTGACAAGAAACTACTTTATTCGAAAACACAATCAAATATTTGGCACATCTTTTTAAGGAGGAGTCAAAGGAATTTGGTAGTGGTGTGGGGATTTTGTTTTGGTTTGATTTTTTTTATGGAGCTAAGGTGACTTAGAGAGGACTCAGTGAAGTACTTCATGTCTGGAGAAGGCTAAAATGGAGTGTGTTTTTTACTTCTCTCTTAATACAGGAGAAAGGAACTTTATGCATGTGTGTATTGAGGGCAGGAATAGAGTCTTCCAGTGTTGCCTCAGACAGAGTTCAAATAGTTTCTTCTGAGGCCTCTGATTTGGGCTGCTGGTACTTGAGATGCTACTGGATTAGGTGGAAAGTAAGAACAATCCAAAATGACAATTAGTAGTAGATTCAGTGCAACTATAATTTAAATTCAATGGATTACTTGTTCACTCAACTGAACAACAGCTTTGTTTGTATATTTTTGGTCTTTTCATTCATTTAGACATACAGCTGTAGGAAACCTTTAGAGTCCTCAAACAGCTGTTTCTCTAATCCTTCAAAAAGTAGATTCATAAACAAATCTCCAGATCATGTTCTTATTTAACTCTTTCTCACTTATTCGTTCCAGTTTAATACTGTTTTGGAAAACAGGAACAAACCAATATGTATAGTCTGCTTCGTAATTACAATTTTTGAGTCTCTAAAACAATTACACCTTTGTCAAAGAAAAAGGAAATTAAGTCCAATACCCATAAGTACCTTTTTTGGTAAGAACCTGATTTAATTAATGATGCTGAAGTCTAATGCCATGGGCTGATCGGATCGACTTCTGAGTCATGTGTCTTGAATTTTATACTGCTAAGATTTGGTCAAACCTTTGGGCCTCCAAAAATAACTTGTACCAATTATATTTTTTGTTTCATAGCCCAGTCCCGTATGTTTAAGAGCATGTGGAAGTTAAATCACAGAGGGAGAAAGGGAACAATATAAGAGTATGGTAAGCAGCCAGCTATAGAGCATGGCAAATTAAATTCAGAATAATATTACTTTCTCTTTTCATGTTACTTTTCTCTTTTCTTTGTCTTTTAAATTTTATCCTTACTTGACTTTGGATAGAGCCTTCTTCTATGTTAGACTAATCCTGTAGTGTACTGCTAGCTTCAGATTACACATGAATGACATTATCTGTGGGTATTTTTCCAAAGCATGCTCGCAGGTCTCGAGTGACCTGTTCTGTTTTCTCGCTGATTGGTTTAAAAAAGAAAAATGGTTGATATTTCTTGTTCTGTAGCATAAAAGTAACATGGTGGAGTGATTTCCTTCCTGCTGAAGCAGGAGCGTGAAAGCAGGAATCATAACGCTCCTGCTTGTTCCGGGACTCAGACTTCATAGCTGAGGATCACTTACAACTTGCAATTGCAGTGTTTGCTGTCATGTCTACATTGCATCAGTTCCCAGAGTTCTGTGCCAATCATTCTGAGTTCAGCCTAAAATCCGAGCGTAGGAGAATGCCCCAAATTATTTCTTAACGTCAGGAAAGAATCTCTCTAGAATGGCAGAGACACATTTTCGTGCACAAAAGTGCTGCTTATTTGTTCTTTACTCTTTGACAGAGGAGCAGACATTCCCTTTGGATAGGGTAATCAGCAGCAGAAACAATGCAAGCCACGTTTTTCACAAGCCAGAAAAATAACGGTCTTTGTTCCGGTCAGTCACAATGATTGAATAGACATTATGTGCGATATCTGTATGAGCTATTTCTCTGAAACTGTAATGGGCCCTTCATGAGGAGAGGTAACTAGTAAAGTTCCTTGTTTATTGACAGAAAAAAGTGACATTTTCTTGTGTCTGTAACAATGACTTAGCTCTAGAGATTGCCTGAATGTGAATTGGTACAGACAAAAGTTCAGCCAGTCACAAAATGATTAAGTTTTCAGTTTCTTACTACTGAAGATTCACATAGAAATGAAGTTTGTATCAAATGATATGAGAAGAAAAACTGGTGATTCTTAAAGCTCATTGACTTTCATGAAGAAATTAGAAGAATGGTCATGAAAATTCTTTTAAGGGTTGATCAGACAAAAATTATGCCAAAAAAAGGAATAATGGTTAAACAATTTCTCTCTCTCTTTTTTTTTTTTTTTTTTTTTTTTTTTTAATATAGAAGACTGGAAGGGTCAAGAATCACCAGATAAACATTTGGAAAGGTGCTCAGGACAAGCAGAACACATAAATGATAGTTTGGTGGCTGGAACATGAAACAAGAATTTTTAGTATAACTATTTATGTGCAAGTCTGCCTTGGAAAAGAACATTAAATTGGCAATCTGATCAAACACAGTTTCTAAACAAGCAAAAGGCTGTGGTGAAGGGGAATGCATGAGTAGCAAAGAAGAAATTCCTACAGGAAACACAGAAGTAAGATTAAGTAAAGAACAAAAACACTCTGCTAAAGAGTACTTGGTTCCCTGAGTGGAAAGACCTCATTCACCAGTCTTTTGGCTTATAAAATCACAGGCAAGAACTGCAAAGAGGAAGAATAGTGAGAATTCACCAGTTCAAATAGGTGGATAAAGGAAAGATTCTCAGTAGACTTAAGAGAAACCTGGTCTGGGGAGCAAAAGACTATGTTCTTGTACATGATTTGTTCATTATATTTAGTATTAATTCAGGAGCTGAGGTAACTGCTTTGAAACAAGACTTGTGGAAGGGAAACCCTAGACTTGGGCTGAAGGAAAGAAAAAGATTGGCTTTCTGAGTCTGATGAGACTACGTAGGCAAGGAGCCATGTGATTGACACCTTTGCCTTCAAAGGAGTCTAACTGTACTGTAAAAATGAGATGGGCCACATGTTGAGTGGGAAAAGCTAGGACAGTATTTGATGGCAACTGCCAACCAGAAAGATAGCTGGAGTGAACTTGGACAGCACTGCTTGAATGATTTTCAGTCTTACTGAGAAGAATACTGAAACAGAAGGGAGAAATAAACTATGAAGATGATGTACTTTTATGGGATCTGTTATAGTCAAAACATATCCTTGCATATCTTTCTGATCCTTCGCAGTTATAGGAAGTTCTGGGCAGAATGAATTCACAAAACTTTAACTATAGGAAGCCCATTACAGTACAAATAACTTGTGATTCATCAAAAGGGCAGGGGGACAGGCCTGGAGGAAGTTGAAGTCAAATGTCACCACCTAAAAATATATCTGAAATGATGAAGTTTCTTCCTCTGATGAATATTTGGAGCAAATTCCACAAAAGGCCATGCTCTTTATGAACTGTGTGATGCCAACCTTGCGTGGGCTGAGGATAAAACGTAGGAATGGGTTCTGAAAAGATGCTCTAAATAACTTATTGACCACATCCTGGGAACTGGCATTTGACAATGTTTCTAAGCCCACAGCCATTTCAGCAAATGCCAGTAGCTCAAGACTTAGTGGAGTGGCTTTCAGATGCCAAGAATAAGTATGCACAAATAGCGAGAGTGTCTGGTGAGAGGCTGGGCCATGGGAGACATTCAGAAGATGCTACCACATCTTGATACTTTCAGCAAAGTGACAGGTAGATTGTAAGCCACCTGCAGTATTGATAAAATAGTAATAGGCAAAGTGCCCCTTACTAATGTTTTTCAAACCTATCTCAAAGAATTATTTTACCAGGAAAGTCTCTAAGGATGACCACAGATGACTGAGTTGTTCAGCATCATAAAGGAGCCTGTGAAGATGTAAATGAATGGCCTTCTTTCGTCACTGTACAAACCTGGTGTGTATGCGTAACCACTGATGACCACAGACAAACAAAAACTATCTATGTTTTTTTGAGTTGGCCTGGCAGTTTTGTACAAGAGGGGGGAGCTTTTTGTTTATGTGCAGCAGTTTCATAGCAGTCCCACCATCCTCAAAGGTCAGCAGTTTATGAGAAACAGCCCTGCCAGCTGCCGTAAAGTTGCCACTCACAGAGCTTATGGTACCCACTGCCTAAGGTACAGTGACTGCCATTGACAATGTAGCATACCATTTCCTTCTTTGGTGTTGGCTGGCTACTTTTTCTAATTTTGTGGAAATGCCGTTTCTCAGCAATTCAGCTGGTCACAGAAAAGCAAGTGCTTTGGGTTCAGCGCTCCAATCTCAAGAGTTATACCTCAAGTCCTAACCACTTTGAACGCTGATTGCCAAGAGCTTTGCTGCATCAAAAAGACACCGTTTTCTTCTTCTCAACTACTGAATAGTGACCACATTACTTCTAAGAATAGTCCAGTTGGTTAGTCAGGAGAAATCCTGACAAATTTGCGGGTGAATTTTCATTGTAAGTTGATCTATATTAAACACATTAAGCTAAGATATGGCAGTCTTTTCCTGTTTGTATGATTGCCTGAGTTAAACAAGATGCTTAATCTGATGAGTCCTGAGAAAAAGAGTGACACCTAATGTGAATATGGTCATTTATTCATTGTGGGTGCAGCTGTAGCAAGAGTTCCCAACAGCCATGCAGCAGTACAGGCAAACAATTCAGCCTTACTTACAATGTTTTCCTCTTTTGAATTGTTTTGCACTTAATAGATTGTTCTTCATCTTACGACAAAAGCATTAGTAGTAGCTGAATGCTTGATCCACAGAACACTGACTGTAAGAATTTTTAATAACTGATAATTTCTGAAAGTATAGTTACTTTGTTGTGTAGTCATGAACAGATGCCTGTTACTGGCAGTAGAGGAAAAGGAATGTTGATGTCAATTAAAGTTTGCTGCTGGAACCTCTCGTAGACTTAAGATTGATGAAAGAAATGTCCATTTCATATGCTCACACAATGGCAACTTGTGTTTGGGACAGGTGTAAAAGTGCATAGCATGAAAACCATATCCTGACGCTTTAGTCATATTGTCCTCTTATTTTGCCTTTACTTTTACTAATATTTTCTAAAATATTAGAAATATTCTTCAATGTTTCTCTTCTAAGTATCAGGCCTAAGTTAAATTATACAGGTTTTAAAAAATACTTAAGTAGCCTCTGGAGAGCGTAAGATAGAGATATTCTCTTACCCGAGGACCTAAACTCTTTTGACTTCCGTGGGAAAAAAAAAGAAATGTCCTTACGGAAAGCTGTGTTGATGGTTAAGACAAGAATCTGTTCCTTACATAAGATAGGCCTAGTCCAATGTTTTTAATGCAACGGGAGTTTGATATTGACTTCAGTGAGCTCAGGATCAGTTTCTCCTTCACGTCTGGAGGCAAAGATCTGTCACTCTGGGTATTTAATCCTGGAACGTGAAGATGAGCCTGTGATGCAGCAATGTTCGAGGAGAGTCCCCGCCCTTGGTCCGCATGTTTTGCAGCAATGAGAGGCTATGATCGTGGAGAATGTATGCAGGATTGAGTGTCTTTGACTTCTACACCAACATACATAAGGTAGGTCCTTCTATTAATCTCTCTAGAAATATATAGATGATATTTTATTGTTTGGCTCAGATATCTTAGGTATTCAGGTTTCTTCTTATGACATGTTCTGCCTTGTCTGTCAGCCCAGTTCTAAATAAGGCAGTCAAACTCAACCGTGCAAATGGAGACATTTCTTTAGCATTGGGAAACATATGCAAACTCTCAGAATAGATTTCCCATGCCCCTCTCCCCTTACTAGAGTCTTGTTTCATTTTGGAAAACTGGGCACCTATGGCTAATTTTCGAAACACTGCCCAAGCGGTACACCGAACCCTCTCCCCTGGGCATTGCTGAGAAGGACTTGGGTGGGTACTGCCTTTTATAATTTTGTCCTAATGCCCAGTTGACATTAACTGCAATAGGTTTGCAATACAGAATGGCCCTGAAGTACTCTAGTGTTTAATAAAGGTGCTATAATAGGTTAGGGTGTATCTTACAGATGGTGATTTTGTATTAGCTACTGTGTTTGTTATTATTGTGAAGTGGCTTGAGAATGTGAAGCATTTTTTTACATAGAGTATAAGGCAGTGAGTCTCAGAAATGCTCTCTTATTACTTTAAGCTAGCTGGTGTATTCCTACTGATGTCGTGTGTTAGTTCTAGTAAAGTCATGGAAGGCTCCTGTGTATTTTATCTCGTAGCACTAATAGGAATTTTATTATAATAACCTTAGTTTGCACTTCAAGAAATAAAAGTTTCTACAATATAGTGTAATGATTTTTGGTAGAAATTAAGTATAAACATTAACATATCTCCTTTGAAGGAAGTGTATTTTTATCGTGCTTTTCTGTATAGAAGTGAACTTATATTGCATTCTGAGAGTAACAAATGATACTTAAAAGTTTTCAGTGCTTTGCAACACCACTTGGGAAGAAGACTGGGTTTTATTTCCGATGCAACTAGTGTGAAAACCCAAATTAATTTTCTCTTTTTCGTTCTATTTTGTGGCCTAATTTGTTCTCTCTATGTGATCTTAGCAGTAATAAATTAACAATTACTTTGCAATGTTGAATACTACCTTACATACAAAGATCTCAGTGCATTGTATAACTGCTATTAAATTAAGTAACTCTCCTTCATGCAAAAGGGAAGTGTTGGTCCTTTTTATTACAGAAAGGTGAATAGTGAGGTGCAGAGATCTTGCACAGTATGCCAAGATCACGCAGAAAGCCTGTGGCAGGGATGTAGATGGAATGAAGTAATCTTTTAACTTGCTGTGCCTATGGTTGTAACAGCCACAGAATTTGTCTGTGCATCCATAGACATTTTAATTTACAAAGTCTAACTGTGTCTGATTTCACTGTTGCTTTTCCTGGTTTGTCAGCTGACAGCCTAGAGTAAGGCAAAGGCTATGCCAACCAGTACATACCAGGAACTATAAAGGAGGTAGCTATATCTGCAGGTAGCTATATCAGAAGGGATAGACAAGGAAGGAGAGGTGGTGGGCTGGCCCTGTATGTTAGGGAGTGTTATGAATGTCTAGAACTTAGTGATGGTGACAGTAGGGTGAAGTGTCTATGGATAAGAATCAGGGGGAGGGCCAACATCAAAGTGGGAGTCTGTTACAGACTACC
>VYXH01004232.1:10430-61105 GCA_013397275.1 Burhinus bistriatus
AAAAAAAAAAAAAAGGATGCTTACTGTTGTTAAAGAGTCTTTCCAAACTCTTTACAACTCTAGTTTTTTGGGGGTTGGTTTTGGTTTATTTTTAGACTTTCCCTCATTCATTAGCATATCACTCAGTTATTAGATATGGCAAATGCTTTCATTCCCTGCAGCATTTGATCCAGGTCCCTTTTAAATACAATAAATTGTAATATTTTAAATCTAAATGGGCACCTTGTCATTTCAAGAAGTTATTCTTGGAAGAAATATAGTTTGGGAAACCCCATTCTCCTTGATCAGTTAGGAACTGATCTGCTTTGAGCTGGCAGATTCACAGACTCTCCTCCCCGGATACTGGTCTTTCAGGAAAGCAGCGGGCAGGTAGCTCAAATTCTGCAGGTGGCACTGTCTCCTGCCTCTGCCGTGTCCAGGCAGTTGCTTTCCTGCAGGCTCTTCCCGGTACAAGAGACATATTTTTTGCTCTTATGGAAATCCATAGTGGCCTTACCAGTAACGGAGGATACTGCTACTTCGCTTTTTATGAGTCCTTTATCTCCGGAGCAAACACAGAAGCAATATTTTTCTTTTGGTTTACAGTACTGCCCGACGCGAGGTCTGCCACTCTTTACGGTGTTTAAAGCCTAAGAAGGCAGCTGCTCACCTTGAGTTCGCAGGCAGAGATGCACCCATGCCTGCCTCCTCACAGGTACGAACCAGCTCGGTTTATCCAGGCTGGTGGCTTCTTCTCAGCTCAGCCCTCACAGACAGAGCATGACCCCTTTTACTGCATTTTCTAGTGCTGGTTTATCTTGTACTTACTATCCGACAGCATTTCTCTGTTTTAAGAATTCAACTCAAAACCAAACTGCACCTTCACAAATAGAGAAAAAAGGAGAAAAAAGGCAAGAAACTGCTATTTTAAACTTGGCAAAGATTTAGAAGTACCTTGTTCCAGTTTGTTTTGAGATAAAACTCATGTTGTATTCCTGTGATGCTGTGGCAGCAACTGAACATTTTCAGAAGCTCTGCTATGTCTTTATATTGTACGTCACCAGATTCTTGTGAAAAGCCCAGGATGTTAAGCACTGAAATGACAGTTTTTTCCCAAGCAGTTACAGAAACACAGACCACCATGGAGCTCTATCTTCTATGGAAATTGTGCAGAAATAACATTCAAGCTTCAGTATATATTGCCAAATCTGTCTGTTGGAAACCATAGATGTTGCCATTTAATAGCCATTTAATCTTTCTTCTCATTTTATATTTCCATCCTTGTGGTGGGTCGACCCTGGATGGATGCCAGGTGCCCACCAAAGCCACTCTACCACTCCCCTCCTCAACCGGACAGGGGGAGAAAAAATGCAACGGAAGGCTCATGGATCAAGATAAGGACAGGGAGATCACTCAGCAACTACCGTCACAGGCAAAACAGACTTGACCTGGGAAATTAATTTAATCAAATCAGAGTAGGGTAATCAGAACTAAAACCAAATCCTAAAACACCTACCCTCACCTTTCCCTTCTTCCCAGGCTGGACTTCAGTCCTCATTTTCTCTCCCTCCTCCTCCCAAGTGGCGCAGGGGGATGAGGAATGGGGATTGTGGTCAGTTCATCACACGTTGTCTCTGATGCTCCTTCCTCCTCAGGGGGAGGACTCCTCGCACTCTTCCCCTGCTCCAGCGTGGGGTCCCTCCCATGGGATACAGTCCTCCATGAACTTCTCCAATACGGGTCCTTCCCATGGGCTGCAGTTCTTCATGAACTGCTCCAGTGTGGGTCCTTTCCATGGGGTGGAGTCCTTCAGGAACAGACTGCCCAACATGAGTCCCCCGTGGGGGTCACAAGTCCTGCCAGCAAACCTGCTCCAGCATGGGCTCCTCTCTCCACGGGTCCACAGCTCCTGCCAGGAGCCTGCTCCTGTGTGGGCTTTTCATGGGCTGCAGCTTCCTTTGGGCATCCACCTGCTCTGGTGTGGGGTCCTCCAGGGGCTGCAGGTGGATACCTGCTCTAGCGTGGTCCTCCATGGGCAGCAGGGGGACAGCCTGCCTCACCATGGTCTTCCCGACAGGCTGCAGGGGAATCCCTGGAGCACCTCCTCCCCCCCTTCTTCACAGACCTGGGTGTCTGCAGGGCTGTTTCACACGTTTTCTTACTCCTCTTTCTGGCCGCTGTCATGCAACGGTTTTTTCCCCTTCTTAACTATATTATCCCAGAGGCACTACCACGCTCGCTGATGGGCTCGGCCTTGGCCAGCGGCAGGTCCATCTTGGAGCTGGCTGGCATTGGCTCTGTCTACATGGGGGAAGCTTCTAGCAGCTTCTCACAGAAGCCACCCCTGTAGCCCCTCTGCTACCAAAACCTTGCAACGCAAACCCAACACAATCCTTGACGCCAATTTCCTGTTTTGATTTTTACCAAGGGGCACTTAAGACAGCAAACCAAACAATAGCAATACTTTTCCCAGAAATGCACTGGAGTGCAGAACAATACCTCTCAACACCCACTAAACAAAGTGACTGTTGCAGAGTGTCATGATCTACCCACTTCATAAATGAGCTAGGAGCAGTCGCAGCCTCGCAGATTAGTCACAACAGTTCACAGCTTAGTTAGTCATCATGAGCCATCTCCTCCACGGAGGCCACCATGCCGGTCTCTTGCCCGGCCACAGGGCAGGAGACCCAGCAACCAGCAGTGTTTGCACTTCCCAAAGGAAAACAGATAAAACTGCTCTGCTTTCAGGCAATGGTGCAGAGTTTAAGCTCAAAAGGAGAGAGCCAAAACAGACCAAGAAGCAGCACTCACCTTTTTGCCCCATGGGCAATATTTCTCAGGCTGATGTGGAGATCTCTCCCAGGCAGAACGTGTCCACTGTGAGAAAAAACATTTTACATTTTACAGGATCTCTGCTGTCATGAGCATTTAGGGGGCAAAATTAAACACAACTTTTAGAACTTGTTCATTTTTATTATTCCAGTATAGCCCAATAAAGTCTGTATCTTCATAAACAGGACCACTATGGTTCACTAGAAAAATGTTTAGTAACTGTCATCTGTCTTTGAGAATCACGTACTTTGCCCTAGCTTTAGGAGATTTCTTCTTTATCCCCCAGCAGAGTAGAAAATCATGCAGTTGGTTTGGCACTAGGGAAAATGGGAACCTTTCTTGTGATGACAGGGAGCTGCGTGACACTTTGATGCTACGGGGGCTTGAAAATATTTTCCAGGCTCTGTTGGCTACTTCTCATTTTATTTTCCTGCCATGTCTCTCACACCAAGTCTTAGCTTAGAGCTGATTTCATTATTTTAGCGTTCTTTACACTCATGTATTCACATACAGGCACACATACATACAGCTACCGTGAAAAACATGTCATTTACAAGGCAAGGTCTTTGACCCAAGGAACGTGTTCTTTCTTGCCTATATAGTTTGTCTTGAGGAAATCGTGTGACCGTAACACGGTGCCTCTTCAGAGCTGTGCTCTGCTGATTGCTACACATCCTCTCATTTTGTGCATCTTTCTTCCTTCTTGCCTGTTTGTCACTCCACGGTAGCTGGGAATGCTTTTGCTGGGCCTTGAGCCACCGAAACACCAGTTCCTTGTAACCACAAAGTGTCCCGCACCTCTGGCAGATCTATTTCTCCACTGAAGGGATGCCTTGCCCCATAATTTCTTTACATAAGGCACATCACATCTAATTTTAGGGGCTGGTTCAGCTTTACTGTTGCAGTGGCTCCAGCACAACTGTGTGATGGAAGGGAACTGTTGTCCCGAGGTAAAACCCAGGAACCCCGTTCCAGCAGGCTGAGGCACCTTGGGGTGCGCCACTCACTGAAACTCTGTCTTTTGTCGTGTGTGACAGTATCTGCTGGACCTTGCGGTTCCCACGATTCTGCACAGTAGACTCTACTGAGAAGATATAACGTGGTGGAGCAAAATTCCCCTCTAATCTCTGTCAGCCTTTACCTTTGATCATGAGATTGGTTTAAATTTAGGAACTAATCTGAGGGACTTTGGATATATAGTAAACCAACAGCGCAAACTGTGCATAAACAGACCCCTAGCCCACAGGCACAAACAGAAAGCCTCCCACTAGTTTTAGTGGGCTTTAGATCAGATCTTGAAACCAATTCTGCTGGATCACACTGCATGTGAGACTGTCGGATGTACTCACAGTCTCCCCGTCCTTCTCATCAATGACTATCTCAGGCACTTGCAGAGTGACAGCATTTCCCATGTCCTGCACCTGGACTCACAGATTTAGTTAAGTCGACAGAACTGGACTGGCATTTCTGGGCTGGGATGACAAGATTGCACTGAAAGCAGTACAACAAATCCCAGCAGCCGTGGGGGCTTCATTTTTATCTTTTTGCTTCATGGTTTGTACTTTGAACATTCCTGCTCCTCCATTAGCTTTTGCATAACTTAAAATTACAGAAATGGTGTTTATGATAATCTGCAACACTGAAGAGGATCAAGTACCTCCCAGGTTGCAGCGATAATCCCAGCATTGTTTTAAAGGAGAGGAACGAGGGTGACACCCCCTACTTGTAGGGTAGGAGATGGAACCAGAAGACACATCTGTCCCGGACAAACAGCATTGGTTTTCTTTGCCAAAAATGTAACCTTCAAAAGGAAGGCTTCAGAAGAGACATCTTGGACACTGAAAATAACAGCCTTAAGGAAACTAAATATAGTGCGAGGAAGCCAGAAACAGGAATGACAGCGCTTCGGAGAACACAAGGAGCTGGTAAGCCCTTCTGTTTTGAACTTATTTGATGTAATGTATCACATCTGCAAGCGCTCATGCAAAACTCCATCCTTGGGGTTATCTTGTTGTTTCTCGTGAAGTTTTGTCCCACTCTCTGCCCTGTGCTGTTTTTCAAATGCTTGTCAATGGCTCCCCAAAGCAAAGGGGCTAAGAGATCACCGCCTGACACTCCAGGCTGAAAACAAGTTCGCCACCTTGAGATTTTTCCACTCAGCAAACTCAAAAAGTTTCTAATTGTCTATCAAGGAGGAAAGAAACAAATGCAAATCAAGTGCAACATACATTCCATTCCAATATTTATGTGTGCAAGTAGAATAGTATCATTGACCACAAATATTACCACAAAAAGCAACTGCCCATCCCACAGTTTCATATGCCATTAGGAGCTATAAAGTTTGGGTGTCTTCTCTGTAAAAAACACAGGAAACTATGGAGTTTCTGGACAATTTTTCTTTTATGATCAAAAGTATACTTAAATCATTCTTTTGGATTTGAAGAAACATTTCATTTTTGTAATGAAAGATTTCAAAAGCAAATGGTTCTTCAGACTGTGAGATCTTTTCTTCTAACAGACAGACTTTATAAGGATATGAAAAAGTCTGCATGAGGTTTCTATAACAATGAAAGAATTCTGACTTATTGACAGAATGGTCCCCAATAGGAAACTTGAATTTTCAAGTTGAGCCAAAGCTAAACAGCTTCAATTTTCATTCCTCCTTTCGTTGCATTCTATTCTGTGTAATTTCAAGCATGCTATTGCCTTCAATGCAATCCTAAACAAAGTTTTATTTATTAAGATTTCACAGAAATAGAGCCATCTGAAAAAAAAAATATTTCTGACTAAAAATACTTTCTTTGTGTTCAAAGAAATGTAAACATTTAGCCCAACAATTCATAAAAAAGATGAAAATAACAAAGTTTCCAGACGTTCTTAGCATTGAAATGTCTTTCACATGTTTGTTACATACATTGTAAAGGTACAGCTATGCTAATTAATGAGTGAATTCCGGTAAGAAATTAAGACCAGGTGGAAGTATGACAGACTTACCCTGATTTTCACAATAATAGGCACAATCATATGTATCTGTTTCATGGAAGAGCAAGGGAAGACACTGGAAAGTGAAAGGCAACAGGTTTGAAACCGATAAAGAGTGCTTTATTACCTCGATGAAATAAATTTGAAATTCACAGTCATGAAATAAAATTGTAGTCAAGAGCTTAACAGGACCCAGGAAAGGGCTAGAAACTCACATGACTAACAAAAAATATTCATATTTACCAGAAAGAGGACAGAAATTCAAAAGAGGACTGAGCTCTTCTGCTCCATGGGCTGAGCCCTCTCAGTGTGTCAGCTTGAAGTTTCTCTGACCGGGTGATGGGTGAGTCACCAGCCCAGGGCAGCATATTTTATGTGCTAACAGATTATGTGCCTGCTGACTCTCGTGTGTTTTTCCATTTCTTTGTATAAGGAAACAGCATCGCCTCACTGTCTGTAGCATCTCCTGGGACACTAAGTACTTCAGCAACTCCGAAATCCATGTGTAGTCTGGAATTTTCAAAAGAAATGCTGCAGTTGTATGCTTCATTGGGTGCACTCAAGTCCAGTCAGGTTATTCAAAGCAAAATGAGTGACATATAAAAGTGACTCCTGTGAATTTGTTCTAGGTATTGCAGAGAAAAGAGTGAATTTTCTGTTCCTGATGGAGAGGTTGGAATTGAATCATAGAATCACAGAATCGTTTAGGTTGGAAAAGACCTTTAAGATCATCCAGTCCAACCATTGACCCTACTCTACCAGGTCTGCCACTAAACCATGTCTCCAAGCACCACACCTACACGACTTTTAAACACCTCTAGGGATGGTGGCTCAACCACCTCCCTGGGCAGCCCGTTCCAATGTTTGATAACTCTTTCCGTGAAAAATTTTTTCCTAATGTCCAGCCTAAACCTCCCCTGGTGCAACTTGAACCCGTTTCCTCTTATCCTAGGAATAGAATCACATAACAAAAATAACATGCACCTAAATAAAAAAAGGCAAGACCTGTGCACCACCTGAGGTTACCCCAAACATAACATGGAAGTCGTTTGCTCTTAACTGCCCCCTCATTCTTAAAAGTAGACATGTTTGCCTACACTGCGACCCTTAAATCTTAAATTTCAAAAGAATGAAAAAAAGTGGGTTTTATAGCTTAAGCAAGGAACTAAGCATATTATGTACCTTACACATTATCTACAAAGGATGTAGCAATGATACTTCCATGTTTATAAAATATTTGATGATGTAATATCCCTCCTAGTTGATTTTTTTAATGCAATTGGCAGGGCTTGAAGAAGGCTGAGCCGAGAATGCTTGCATTTTTATTCTTGCAATGTATGGGTGAAAAACACAGGAGGGGATCAAATCATTACTATTAACCAACCAGCAATAAATCTGCAATACAGTTCATTCTTATTTACTGGGACATCACACCTTGAAACACATCTTTATGTGTAGTACAGAACAGGTCTACAGCAAAAGTTTCAGCAATCACAACAATCATATCTGAAAAATAACTAATCTTGGTAAGTCATGCAGTGTGATTCACCCCAGTCATTCAGACCCTCGTCTTCCAGACGCGGGAACCTCTGGGGAAGGCAAAGAGTCTCCAACAAGCTGTATTGATGTATTAAACTGCACTGATGTATTGCCATATTGTATCAGTACAGATTTTTTAAATCCAAATCTGTACCGGAAAGAAAAATAGAGAAGAAAACTAGTGAGAGGGAATGGAAGCAGAAGCAAAGAAAGAAAGAAAGAAAGAAAGACAGACCAGACACATTTTTCTGCAATGAATGTAAAGCCTAGCAGATTAGGGAATCTCATTAATTTTTTAGACCAGGAAGGGGAAAAGAGAGAAGAAATTTCCGAGACCTTAGAAACAAAGATGGGGGAAAGAAATCCAGTTTCTCTTCTCCCCTAATCCCCTGCTGGTTTCCCCATCTCCACAGCTAGTTTTCAAAGCCTGCCATCCAGTCCCTTCTCTGCCTCAGCCACTTCGTATGCAAGAGATATGAACGAAAATGACATTTCTGTTTCCAATTTACATTACTTCCTGCCTGATTTGTGGTCCTATTAAAAATCTGAAAAAACATCTAAAACTGGACCAATGCGCTCTTTGCTCATTAAGGTTTAATAGGAGCGCCTTGGCACTGTAGTTCAGCACTGCTGGCCCTGCTTTCCATGTGCTTCCTCCAGGAGCCAGCCAGGGCAGATTCAGATCTTGTAAACAATTGTCCACTCCCCCTAAAGGACTGTAGCAGAAATAACCACCTTCCTCATCACACTTGAGCATGGATCTAGGGCAAGAACAGACTTTGATATGCAGTACAGTGTCAGGATACCACTGGGGCACCGCTGGTGGGCGGCAGGAGAGGAGCCACCCATGGCTGCTCACGAAAATTATGTACATAGCTTTATAGTTCAGCCTGTGAGAATTCATCAAGCTAAACTGAATTTAATCCATTTAAATTAAGATCTCTACAAGGTCTAACATAGTTTAGCTACCCTGTTTTAAATGATTACCTTAGTTCTTTCTTGGGCGACTCCCAAGATTGACAGGACTATTTGCTCTTTTGAGGACCTTATCATGCAGTTCTAAACGTGAAGGCTTTAATTTCATATTCCCAATTCCTTTTCATCAGTCTAATTCTACTTAATTTTGCAGCCAACAGAAACAACACAAGGATCAGTTATCCAGGGGGGCCTTCTGAGACAGGAGGGAATGACAAAAGCTTGGACTGCCAGGAAACAGGTAGGACTTTACTATTTGCCAGCATGGGACTCTGGTTTTGTTGGAGTTTGGAGTTGTTTTGTTTTGTTTCTTTTTTAAAAAAGGAGAAACTGTGAAATAGTGAGAGGGGAAACAAACACCATAAACTTAAGGTATGGCACAACAACCTACACATGGATACCACCCCATCCTTTTTACTCAAGCTGCAAGGACTAGTCTTGAATTTTATCTTTCTATGAGGGGATTGGGTTTATCAAACAAAGCAAAACGCATCCACAATAATTTATTTGTGCTGCTGCCCTTCTCCTGAATGCTGCTTTTCCCCATGAGTACGGCTGGAGAGCTGGATCATAGCACCCCGATGACTAACCTCGCCATTCACAGCCTTCTCACTGACACAAAACCCGTTGCCCATATTTGCCATGTGGCATAAGCACCGTCTGCACTGGCGCAGACAGTACTGCCTCTCAGCCGGGAGGCAGTGTCACAGTCATTGCTGAAATGCCAGTGGGGATGTTTCTGCAAAGAATTCCAAGTTTGAGGGCTCAAAGGTTTGTGCAGGACAGACCAACGTGGTTCGGACAGGCCTCATACCCCATTGCTGGTCCGAAGTTGTGAGCACATTTCTAGAAGAGCCCCGCCAAGGCGGCCTTCCCTTCCAAACCTACTCCCAGGCATTTTGTTTTGTTATGTACCGGGTAGGTCTTTTCCCAGCTTAGTTTGAATCCTCTTTCATAACTATAGCTAACATTTGTTTAATTCACTTTTTAACTTCTCTTTGAGTGACCATGAAACACTACATCTACATATGAAACATGGGCTTTATCAGCTTGTGGTCTTTTTTTCCTGCACCCAGATAATGCAAAGATAACATAGCTGGGTACATTGAAATCCTCGGTGAACCAGAGTAAAGCACTAATGCTGTCCTTTGACTGCAAAGACAAACTTGTACCAACACTGCTTAGGAGTAGGGCAAGTAATGCATTTGCTAAGTTTATTACACTGAACCACTATGACATTTAAGGCTACTTGCCTTTTTTTTATTTTTTTGCTACAACAGGTGTTGTTTGGTGCATAATAGCATTTAATCCTAAAAATTATTAATAAAAATGTTGTTGATACAAATTCCTACATTAGAAATTAAATTGGAATTATTAAAAAACAAACAAACAAAAAGATGGTAGCTGGTGGGCCTTGCCATCTGCTTTCCGGACATGCCAAACGGGATCCCTACAGGCATGTGGCATTCTACAATTACTCCTTGCTCTAATGTGCCTCTGTGGGTGGGCTCCCGGCTTTCCACGGTGGCCAAGGGTATTTTGACTTTCTCTGTGACAGAGGATCACTATGTTGGTTTGCTAAATCCAGTATTAATTAATTTTCTCACAAAAAGGCTAGAGGCAGAAGGTCTTGCTATTACTCTTCTGGTAGGCTATTAGCATTTGGCTGTGTACGAAGTGTTCTAGTTCCTCTCCTGAAGCCAGTATGTACTTCATTAGGTCTAATTTCTTTGGATTTTACTGTGCATCTGGTAAAAAATTCAAGCTTAATAGTTCTTCGTGTTCCCCCACTTAAGGGAGGTTGGTAGCCAGGTGGCCAGCATTACACTGATGGACACACCAGTACCCAGCAGCATCCTGGGCTCCTTGTCTGCTCTCCCCGTCACCTTTGAAATTCACTGTACCCGCAAGGCACAGCCTCTAGTCCACAGGCACTGGTAAAGCAGGTGGTGGGCATCCCTACTCCCGAACTGGTGTGGTGGAGGCCCTGGGTTCACCTTCCCTTTTTTTCATCCTGATCTCTGTCAAGGGATCAAGTAGGACACATCCCAAAGACTTGTCTCTTATCCTCCCCAAACCCCCAAGGCCATTTCCATATGTGAGCTCGTGTTTGTTCATATTGCAGATCCATTGCTACAATATTTATCTAACGCCCCTTGAAGGGTAACTCTGGAGCCCCCAGCATAAGAAGGACACAGACCTGTTGGAGTGGGGCCAGAGGAGGCCATGAAGATGATCAGAGCATTAAGAACACCTCTTCTATGAAGGAAGTCTGAGAGAGTTGGGGTTGTTCAGCCTGGAGAAGAGAAGGCTCTGGGGAGACCTTAGAGCCCCTTCCAGTCCCTAAAGGGGCTACAGGAAAGTTGGGGAGGGACTTTTTACAAGGGCATGTAGTGATAGGACAAGGGGTGATGGCTTCAAGCTGGAAGAGGGCAGATTTAGATTAGACATTCGGAAGAAATTTTCACTCTGAGGGTGGTGAGACACTGGCACAGGCTGCCCAGAGAAGCTGTGGCTGCCCCATCCCTGGAGGTGTTCAAGGCCAGGTTGGATGGAGCTTTGAGCACCCTGGTGTAGTGAGAGGTGTCCCTGCCCGTGGCAGGGGGGTTGAAACTGGATGATCTTGAAGGTCCCTTCCAACCCAAACCATTCCATGATTCTATGATGACGATTCCTGCCCTGAGAGAAGTAGGAACAAAGCTGTAGAGTCATTCAACCATTTTCTCTTTGGGGATGCATTCTGTGCTTTCAGCCATGTGTTTTGTTCAGGTCTGATCCACAGGCATAAATCCTGGAGCGTGGCAGTTGCTTTGAACCTAAACCATTCTATGGTTATCCTGTCTCTTCTTTTTACCCAGTCACCTTCCTTTTCTGTCTTTCCCCAAGGAAAGGTGTCAGGGAATTATAGTAACAAAGGGCATTCCTTTTTGTTACAGTTACCTTGGTTTTAGCTGTCTTCATTATTTCACAGCCTATTCCTGCCTGCCCCAGAGCTTCTAACACATCCCACCTTGTTCCCACATCTACACGTCCTAAGGCTAGACACATGGACACATTCCTGGGGTCAAACCATCTACTGAAGTTGATTTAAATGCTGCCTGGTTATAATTTGGAGCCTGTCCAGCTCTTATTTAACAGACCACAAACAGAAGCTTCCAACCTCTAATATATTTCTGTGGTTTCATTGGATTTGTGCTCCTCTAGATGATTTTTTTTTTTCCTTTCTTCTTTCTGCTCTTGTTTTTGAGGCTCACATAGCACACTGACCATTTGCTACCATAGCAGCTGCACTGAATTCAGTTTTTACAACTGCTGGGTCAGAAGCAGTAGCATGGCCTTGGCAGGGCTCTCTGGGTCACTTACAGTTAAGCTGCTTTCCTCACCTGACAGAGAATACAATACATATGTTTTTGCTTAAAGGACTTAACTGCTGAGCCAAAGTTTTTAATTGTTTGGGGGTCAGCTCAGCAGTAACTTGTCTCTTCTCTGAAAGTCTGAATACTTGGCATTTTGATATATTGGAAAATACCAGCTATAGGTGGTATTTTCACATTTCTGCTTGTTCTTCCCCTTTCTGCTTGTACAGTAGCCCAATAATAACCAGTGTTCCAGGATTCATTCATTCAAATGCTTCCAGCTTCCCAAAGACAGGAGTGCAGCTCTTTAGATCCCGGTTTTCTGCTTTTAAAAAACTCTTGCTAACCTCTGCTGCACCCTTTCGTGCACCCTGCTTTTCTTCTTTCAGTGTCCAGCATCGGACGGATCCCTGCAGCGAAGGCCTGAGCACTGTATGGAGGGGAAGGTCTATTCCACAGTGGTTTTACACCATCCAGCTGCTCATACTTTCTGGTGTAATGTCTGCATTCCGCTGCAGCGTGATGCTGTGGGCTCAGAGATAGCTTGTGAGCAGTCGCTGCCACGGTTCACAGGTTTGTGAGCAATTGCCGCCATGGTTCAACCAGCTGGATCTGAACCCACTGCATCTGTGGACTCTGCTGCCAGGTTTTTCCTGCAGAACTGTTACATGGCCGTTGGTTCCCCAATCCATATTTAAGAAATCGATTATTCCTGCTGCTCCATAAGTACCCTCCATGCATCTTTCCTCTTTAACAGGGAGCTGTTGATGGAGCTTCCATATTTTTCCAGTAGTTTTACAGCTATCTGTCTTAGAAGCTTCATTCAGAACATGTTTCTCCATGCTCACAAGTGTCCTGTATCTGAAGTCTTACTAAGCAAAGACATGTGACAGTGCTGCTTTATCCATAGCCACAAGGGCTTTTTATGTTGCCAGCAGCTTATTTAGTGACATTTTGGGGAAAACTGGTAGAAACATGACTCCCCTGCTGATCTTCTCCCCACCTCCTTGATGGTTAGGCTGGTCACACTCAGTCTTCTCTGTCTCCTCAAATTTACGTTGAGATGGAATACATCGAGCCCACTTGATGTGGAAGTCTTGAGTTGGCTTAACTTTCCTCTGGCCTGTTCCTTTCATATCCTAGTCCAAGATGTGAGCCATCTTTATATTGTAAGCTGCCTAATTACAATTGGACTTTTTCATGAGAACTGAAGCAGTACAGTCACTGAACTCTTCAATTTAATAGTTTTCTCTTGAGTAGGAGATCAGCATTTTCCTTAGACTTGGTCTTTATAGTAATGTTCTTGGAGATATTTTCTTGTTGTAGGTTTGATGCCTTATTAGCTATATCCCACTTTGGCCTTTCCAATTCCCTCTGTGCACATTCATGCTATTCTTTCGTAATACCCTTTGTAAGTTGTCCTAGTCACCTGAGGTAAAAGACTGCAAATCAGACAGACTGACTCCTTACTACACTTGCCTTTCCTAAGCATTGAACTAGCTTTAGTTTCTGTCTTTACTATTCCTTCTTTAAGAAATGGTAAATTCATGTTGCATCCTCTTCCCTTTGCCTTCTCTGAAGCCCTAGCTCTCAGTTCCTCGAGTTCTCGGAGGTTTGTTAGGTGGTTTTCCCCCTCACCCTGTTCTTCCACCTTCCATTCCAAGGATCATGAATTTGACTGCTGAAGTTATGAAATAGCTGGTTTTAAAATACAGGCATGCACACAGTGCCAAACGCTCATTCCACTGCTACCCTGTTCTCACCCAGTGCAATGTCAACATTTTCCCCCCCACTTCCAACTCTAAGGGGGGCTTCCTGGACCAGAGAAGTGGGGAATAGTATCAAAACAGCAGGTAAAATTCACAAAACATTACCAGCTAGAAAGGACTCTTGACTAGTCAACAACATTTAGAAATGCAGGCTGTCAGGTACGTTTTAATATCAAACTCCATTGTACATATTCACGTGCATCACCAGCGGATGGCAGTCCTCAGCCCATAGGAGCCACTGACAGCTCCCATACATTTCAGGAGTCCTTTGACAAGTCCCTAGAACAACAGCAACCTACCCCACCTAAAATACCACAGTTCTCTTGAACATCGCCATGTAACTGCACCACCATCCCAACCCCAGCAAGTGTGCCAGTTCCAGGCTTCACCGCTGACTGACTTTAACCATCATAGCCCTGATATTGTTGAAGCTCTAAGGTAGATCTTCATGCAGGTTGCCTTTTCTGACAGGAGTTCTGAAACCACAAGAGATGACATGCTGGTCATGCCATATTTGCATGATAAGGCAGTCTCTGCACTCGGTGCTGCAGGGCTTCTCCAGAACCAGCACCCAACAAATAAATTCTGAATTGTCTTCTCTGCTATATGTGCATTCAGCCTTGTCTCACTAGAAAAACACACTGTCAACACCTCTTCCACTCTGCCTTCTGACCTGGATCTCTCCCCTTTCTCTGTGACGCAGTGTGTGTAACAACCAACAGGCCATGTTGCTGGCAATTAATTTAACCAAGATGGAAGTTAAAAATACACTCCCACAGTAGATGAGGAAGGCCAGCCAAGTTCTTCCACAATACACTGGGGCTGAATTTACGGATCAGCCAAGAACTAGCAAGCACACCATGAATTAGAACAAAAGCAGAGCCTAATTTCATACTGGTTCCAGCCCAAGATGGGCTATATCTGTTCAGACTGGGAAATCCAACATTTTCTTCTGTGGTGGAGACTAATCCCAAGCGGGGACACCTAAATCCACAACTGGTGAATACAGCTGGTGCCAATAACTTCGAGATAGCAGGTCAATCTCTGGTATCCTTTTGTCCCCATTTGGTGCACATCTGGAGATAGCTGTGTCTGCACTTACAGCTAGAGCTCATGGGCCTCCCTAGTTCAAAGTCAGCCTTACAAAAAATATCATTGGCACCTTTTATTTGAAACAGCTTCATGCTTAGAAGAACGGCAAAGCAAGGCAGATAATAGTAGCACTAACAGACTTGCATGGATCGATAGGACCGGTCATCTGCACATACACGTATTGAGTTGCTTTATGCTGTGCTGTCCTAAAACAATAGCTACACCCTGTGAGTTTTGTTGGTGTTTTAAGTCACTCAAAAAAGGAGACAAAGAAGGTAACAATTCACTGTACTTCAGCCTATCTAGCAGTCAACTACCATAGACCCAACAACAGCATTCCGCCTTAGATGTTTCCATCATCCCGAGGCCGGGCTCCCTGTGCCATCAGCTGAGAGCAGCGTCTCCAGATTCAGAGCATGCAATTAGGAGCCTTGTTACAGACAAATGCAGGTGCTGGTTGCTGTGCGGAGAGGCCTGGTTTGAACACACCTTCTCTTACCTCCCCTCCAACAGTACCTCCTAGTTTTCTGGTTCTGATTGCTTTAACTGTAAAAAGCTAATATCAGTCTTGTTCACTGCAACAATATTTGCCCAACCGCTACACCTTTGATCCCAGAAGGCAATATGGGATCAAGAACATTTAAATTCTCCTGAATAATTGCACTTGGGAAAGCCCTGTCCTGAAAAACAAGGATTAGATGTTTTCCACTGTAAGCACAGTCCACTTCCAGTTCAAAGGTGAAAATCCATCAGTACTTTGGAGACCAGCAAATCAGCCATGGTGAAGAGCTACATATAGACTTGCTAAACTGGAGGAACTGTAGTAATGCAGAGCAACCACAGGCCCCGGAGGAGTTAAGCTTATCACTCAGTGCAGGGGTGTGGGAAGAGCAAATGCTGTCACCAGTGCAGAGGTTGGGGGGAAGATCCACACACCGATGTCTCCAGACGTAGCGCTGCTGCAGGAAGGAGCAGCTCTAGGCGCAGCCTGTTTACCGAGACAGCCAGCTCTGCGTGTGGCTGCTCTTCTACTGTCCAGGACAATCCAGGCTTCTGCAGCCTCTAGAAGTCTAAGCTATGCGAAGAAATGCATTCCCTTTATCAAACCTAATGCAACTTTTGTATCTGATGCAATTCTAGAGAGCATTCACAAACATCTAATCAAGTTATCTATACCGCCTGAACTGAAGTGGAGACCCTGGGACACTATTTGTTCATTCCTGTTAAGTGCTAGGGCCTTTCTATGGTTGCTGCTTCCCAGTTGCCCATTCTTTAGGTATGGCCTGCAGGCTCTCTTTTGAGATGTGCAGTTTTGCATTTGGTTTTTAAAAGTCAGATTTATTAGTCAAAGAGGCACAGGTTACCAAGCAAGACTGATTGTGACACACTTCTGTTTCCTTCAGCTTTTGTCTTTGCAGGAGGGCTTGGTGAGTTCCATGGAGCTTGTGGGCAGAGCTAAGCCCAACGCCTGGGGAAATGTCAGCATAACCCAAGGGACACTTCAGATCATTCACTACTGAAGAACACCCGGTTTGAGAAGAAAATACAACAGTCTGCCAAGAAGCCCCAGGCTGCCATGCTGGACTGTGCTGTTGGATCTAAGCGCTCCTTCACCATGTCCATTCAAGTTGCCAACTTGCACTCCTGCCAGTCCCCAGTAGGAACGCATTCCCTGAATATTCAACAGTCCCTGGAGAAAGCTATACAAGGATGGGTGAAACACACTGGTTCTCTGTCTACTTCGTTTCCCCTCTACTGTCACATCCACCCGTATACTGTGAGCCTGGCTCATCTTTTTTTAGTCTCGATGCAAAGTTTTGTCCAAAGTGCAGTGCTCCTGCGCTCAAGCCAAATAACCATCCTTGTCAGGATGCCAAGATGGTTTATCTCAAGTGTTGCTTCAGTTCACATGGCTGATGCTCTTGGTCCAAAAGCTGATCTTACCAAATGGGTGGCTCCATTCCCGTTCTGTGAATTAGTCAAGCCAAGCTGTGTGATTAAGGACTATATCTAGCCAGCGAGGAAGAAATATTTTGGACACAGTACATGGAGCTGAGCCCTGAACCTATTTTGTACTTGGCTTTAGTAAGAGAGGGGGTACATCTAGAGCCTGTTTCTGCCAGAGGAAAAAGGCATAATCTTGTCTCTTCTGAGCAGCTATTCGGGAATTTGCCGGGCCACAGTCCTGGCTGCATGTAGTTCAGAGCTGTCCGGATGTAGTCACCCAATAGGAGCACAAGGGGTTGTAGTTCATCAATCTGAGATATGGTACCAAAAGTCTTACATATATCTGTTTCCAGGGTCATAATGCTGTAAAAAGATAATTTGCTATCCAGCTGGAGCCCAAGCACCTGTGTGTAGCTGAGAGTTACTGGGTGTCATGGCTAGAGCAGGCAGAGCCACGGAGAAGGGCTGTCTCTGAAGACCAGCTGGTTCCAATATCTCATCCTTGCACTGTTTGTTGAACCCTTGGAGAACACGCTGCTTCTCTATGGGCAAGGGAGCTTCTCTTCTGCTGCTTGGAAGAACAGTGAACACACAAGTCTTGAATTATGCAAGGTGTTGGCTTTTGTTTCATGGGGGTTTTTTTGTTTGTTTGTTTTTTAAGGTTACCATCCTTTTATGCTACAGCAAAAGGCAATTAAATACAAGTATGAGGTCAGGCTCAGAATGAAATCCTAGCCCTACTAAAGTGAGACTTGCCGTCTTTTCCAGACAATGCTTTCTGTACAATTTATCCCATTTTCTGTTTATTTGCCTCATACAGACACAGCTTCAGTTATGAAGCACTCTGGAAACCTGTGCACCTTGCTAGTGAATCCACTACTGCTCGTGTAGTTCAATACTTTGTCATAAAACCTGGCATTTTGCTCCAGTTATAAAAATATTTAAAATTAGAACCAAGAAAAATTGTATTAATACTGAGGTAGGGCTGCTCTGCTCCCTCCTTGTAGGCACATTGATTGCCTTGCCCCTCATTATGTTGCCAAGAGCACAGGTAAGAATGCCCTGAGAGCAACAGCCAGGGAATTTAAAAAAAAAAAAATTTAACAACTTTAGAATGTTTTTTTCTCATGCTGAAGTAAAACACAGATTTTTCAAACATCATTCAGACAAATGGACATTTCAAGATATCTACCTTTTATTTAGAAGTGTCTAAGCTGTGTCTAATCATACCTGAAAGCTTTGAGCTGAAGTTCTTCAGACAAATCTCGTCACCAAAAAAATACGTGCCTCACAACTAAAAGTATCAAATGTTATTTCAAAATAAGAATTTTTTTTTCTGGCCCAATAATAATTTTTTTTTTCCTGGTCCATCTTTCTTTACACTCTAACTACATTATCTGGTAAAAATATCTCAGACCAGTTACCTACCCCCATCAATACTGGCATTTCCCATTGAAATGGACAGTAGGAAAACACCTGGGCTTCTGGTGAAATATTAACAACAACGCTGAAACATCTCAAAACTTCTGCATAGAATACTGAATATTTATGGAATAAATTTATTGGGTAGCATTCAGCATGATAGTGTAGGGCAGTTGATAGTGTGTATCGCTAATAAATGAAAGGACGGATATGGAGAAAGTAAGGTTTCAATTTCCCCAAGTTCAGTCACCACAAAACCTTCATGGGATCCCGAGGAATGGGATGGAAATATTTGGAGTGAATCCTCAGACTCCAAAATTGAGTTTGAATTTGAGCCAGATTTAGAAGGCAGAGAGGTGGCGGAAGCACGACCCCTCGTGCAAATGAGGGGGGAGCAGGGACACGCACACAGGGGAGTGCAGGTCGCATGTACTTACACCCCAAAAGAGTTAAGGGAATTTTTAGACATCTGTCAGCAAAACAGCAGGAAAAGCATACTGGCATGGATTTTGCAAGCTTGCGATAGTGGAGCTGCATATATCCATTTATCAGTGGATGAAAGAGATTTATTAAGCCCTATAGCCAGAATGATGATACAATGAGGATGTGCTCAGCTGCAAAATATCAGAGATCCTGACAGGCGAGACATTATTGCGCCTACTCTGTATCAATGGTTGTGTGCTGCAGTTTTAACAGTATACGCAGAACCTGTTGAATTAGCGTCGTCCCTCGGAAACTGGTGTACAATGGAAGCACGTATTTGGTGCAGTGGGTGGGGATGGGTCACGCGTTGGTTATGGGATGCAAGCCGGACAGGGTAGCAGTAAGGAGAAGTACAAAGATGCAGTTTTTGAGAGGAGCACTTGCCTCACTAAAACACTTGATTGCGTCAGCAGTGACAGATGCTGCGCGTAACGTAGGTGCCCTAGCAAATGCCTTGAGGGAAATTGGGGCTGCAATTTCAGGACCATCTGTTCGGGCAGTGAATAAAGGAAAGTCAGCAAAACTGAAAAGAGTTACAGCACAGGGGACAAGGAAACAAATGTGGAATGGTCTTGTACAAGCCGGTGTCCCACGATCAGGAATAGATGGGACCGCATCAGAAATGTTTTGACGAAAGTTAGCGCTTATGCAAAAACAGCGACCACCCCCAGCCCCACCACCAGCTCCGCACCCTCCCCTCTGCCCCGCCTGCCATCTCAAGATAGGGCACTACCCGGCAAATGCCAAAACAGCAGAAATGAAGGTTTGGCACGTCCCCCAAAATTGCCGCCACTGCAGCCTCTTACTGGGGGGGGAGGATAAAATGCCTCTAGGTTCCTTTAACTATAGAGTGGAGGTCTGGGGGGATTTTACATGTGTTAGCTCTGGTGGATACTGGAGCTGCGGTTACTGTATTACATAGTAATATTAATAATAAAGAGGCCACATCACAGATCTGTGGACTGGGGGGAAATCCAACCCCTGCCCTCCAAACAGCACTTGGAGAATGAGCGTAGGTTACAGAGAATTGAATAAAGTCACCTCCCACACAGCTGAAGTTACAGTACCAGACATGGTTACTCTTATAGAAAAAAATGAGCAAAAATTTACACCCCTGGAAAGTGGTGATAGATCTTGCTAATGTTTTCTTTTCGATAGTCATTCCTTCAGAAATCCAAGACCAGTTTGCCTTTCCCTGGTAACGAAAGCAATATACTTTCCAAGTATTGGCTCAGGGCCACACACACAGTCCCTCCGTTTGCCACCAAAGGAGAGCAGCTGATGCAGCACTACAGTCGGGTGCTGTTACTGTTTACCGTTATATTGATGATCTATTGATTATGGCAGAGTCATAACAAGAAATTGAAGCAGCTGCCAAATTGCTGAAAGCACATTTACAGGACCGAAGATGGGCAGTTAACGCAAAGAAAATACAAGGCTCTAGTACTACTGTACAATTTTGGGGAATAGTTAGGCATGGACAGATTAGAGAAATACCAAATAAGGTACAGCAAACACGCCAGCGTTTTCCTGTACCAGCCACAGTAAAACAGCTACAGACCTTTTGGGGACTTTTAGGGTATTGGAGAACTTTTATCCCACATCTGGCAGTATTAATGTGCCCTCAGCAGAAATTATCTAGGAAGAAAGTTGTTTGGCAGGGAACCAAGCAACAACAAGAAGCCTTTGATGCCTGCANGGCAGTATTAATGTGCCCTCTGCAGAAATTATCTAGGAAGAAAGTTGTTTGGCAGGGAACCAAGCAACAACAAGAAGCCTTTGATGCCTGCAAAAACACTTTGAGCATGCGCAATTATACACTCCGAGGCGAGGATATCCTTTTGAATGAGAAGTAACAATTCCAGATGATATAGTCTCATGGGGATTGTGGCAGATGACCGGGATGAAAAATCAGAAAGCACCTGTAGCATTTTGGTCCAAGGCATTACAAGGCTCCGCTATACATTATACTCTGATGGAAAAACAAATTTTAGCTGTAGTTTGGGCACTACAAGAAACTGAATCACAGGCCAAGACAGCATGGCTGTACACACAGCCATACCTGTTCACGGGTGGGTTACTGGTGATTCCCCTAGGGCCCACGCAGGGGTGACTCAGGCAGCCACACGTTGGAAATGGGAGCATTGAATCACAGCAAGGATTTCCACCGGGAAAACCACACATAACCACTCCACACGCCACTCTTCTAGGAACTGTGTCATTTAATCATATTGCCCACACTATGGGAAACTCTTCCCCCTGGAGATATCCCTGTATCTCCTGTGGAGTGGGCTCCCCCTTATGACAAGTTAATAGAAGAGCACAGAAAAGATGCCTGGTTTGCCGATGGAAGTGCAATGTATGCGGCAACTGGACAAGGACAATAGAGAGCAGTTGCATATGCTGTGCTTCCAGGAATTATATTGTGGCAAACAGGGGTACAGGCATCTAGTCAGGGGCTGAACTGATTGCAGCATCTCTTGCTATCCTGGAGGGGAAGGCACATTACTTACACACCGACGGTTGGGTTGTACACCCAAGCCTCACAATGTGGTTACCCCGCCAGGCCCAAGAGGATTGGCGTGTACAAAGATACCCTACATGGGGGGCAGATGTATGGCAACAAATCTGGCAATATTTACAAAGGTATCCCCTAAAAGTAAGGCACGTCTCAGCTCATCAAAGAGATGATTCACTGGAGTCTCAAAATAACAGGGAAGTAGATAACACAACCTCTGTCGAAGTACCTGCTCAAGCTATAAATGTGCATATAGCTTGTGGATGTCGATCAGCTCATACTGCACGTGCATGGAGCATTGCTCACAATCAAACCCCTTTGCCATTACATATTTATAAAACATGCACATAGTTGTACTATTTGTATGCATCTACATTTAAGGGCATTCCGTAGGCCATTGGGAAAAATCAAATGTGATCAATGGACCCTGAATACCAGGCAGGTTGACTACATGGGCCCCCTGCCGCTGTCAAGGGGTTGGCCATATGTATTCACTGCTGTGGATACAGTGTCAGGACTGCTTTTTGCTAAACCCAACAAATATGCTAATCAACATACCACAACCGAAGCATTAGAACAACTCGCTCAGCAATATGGACCTCCTCACCAAATACAAAGTGACCAAGGCACACACTTTAGTGGACATAACATCCAAGACAGGGCTTAAGGGCTAGGAATAGATTGGATATTCCACATTGCCTACCACCCCCAAGCTAATGGCTTGATTGAAAGAATGAATGGGATGTTGAAGGAACAAATAAAAAAGCTAACCTGTATTAAAACTTTACAACCTTGGAGTTCACACTTTACTGAAGCAGTCTTTTTGTTAAACAGACAGAATATTCGTAATCAAACACCCTATGATCCTGTTACACCACCTCCGGTACAAAACATGGTGAAGACTGAACTTCCTCCAAATGATATCTCTCCCAAAATATTAACTACAGGGGAAATGGAATTGTTTACACCAACGGATCGTGTGGTGGGACCGCAACCTATTAGTCTAGACGTGAAGATTCATATAATAACCCCTGAGAATGCCCTGTGGTTCTGTACCCCAACTTCTCATTTTTTTTATTTTACATCCTTTGTGGACATCATATTCTCAAGTTCTAGTATTTCAGGTATCTTTGACAAATACCTATGCCTTATCTAGAGAAGATAGCATTGGAATGGAGTTACTGATGTCACAAACCCAACATCAAATTGAAGTTCAATCTGAAAAAGCACAAGCCATAGCTCTCCAATCTGTGTGGGCAATTACCCCACAACAGATTATCAAACCCAGAGTAGTATTAGCTGAAGGAGCTGGAGCAAGAGCGTATGTATTACTGGAAGATGACATTCCTGTTTTCCTCCCCTGTCACAGGTTGGCTCATCGTGCTTGTAGTCTCGTGCTACAAGCACGTGCCCTGGATACATTTCTGCAAAATCAGTATGTAAATACTTGGATTTGGTTAGTCTCTGTTGTAACTCATCTGACTCTTGTATTAAGGGAAGATTAACAGTGGCAGATCTTTTGGCAACGTGTTTCATTGGCGTACCAATCCCGGTATCTGTATTACAGAATTATACTAGGCTAAGTGATTTTGATATTAGTGTTTCTCACTGCTGTTTTTTCCAATAGGTAACGGCTGTACACCAAGGAACATTACAAAATCAATTGGCGGTGGACTATCTCCTCCTTCAACACCATAAATGCTGCTTCAATTCTGAAGGCATGCGTTGCTTCAACATAACTGATGAATCAGCCAGCGTAGAGGACGACATTCAACATCTCCAAGACTTAGTGCATCAAATGACACAATCTACTGGTGGTGCCTGGCTGGCTGAGCCGTTTAATTCCTTGACAGGATGAGTGAGACACCTGATTCAAAGCATTATTGTAGAGGCGCATTTATTCCTTTTTCTATACAAGTTTATGTTGTGCCTCTAAATTACTCTGCGCTGCACCCCACAAGCCCAAATGGACGCCTCCAGGTTTGCCAAGCCCCTGCAGAAGCGGTCCCTTGAGCAAGGGGGTGGAATGTAGGACAATAACAGGAGATTGGCAAGGAGGATTGTAAATACACTCAAGTGACTTGCAGCTGGTGTGTAGTAAAACACATACGTCATACTAACTGTTGTTTAGTCTGGTGTAGGACACCTGTGCTTAGGTAACATGGGCCTGCGGCAGACTCAGAGGCACCCTATTGAACACGCTTGAGATTCCTGCCCAGCCCTTGGAAAGGTCCGTGGTAAGCTACACCTGCGTGACTCCCTGATAACCAGGCAAAACCAGCAGGTTTGGTGATCCTCTAGCAAGGACCGAGCTCCACAGTGCCTGTGTCCCCACTGTTGTACCTCTGCCCGGGTGCTCCTTCAGGGATCCCCTGCTCTGTGAGGTAACTTAAATAAATTTACTCTTTGCATTTCATCCGTGGTTTTGTGTTTGTCCCTGTGTCCTGCCTGTGCCGGCTCACACAACATACAGTCAAGGTTATTTAAAATAACATTTGCCTTGAGTTAAGTGGAGACAGATTCTCATTGGCTTTCTCCCAGAAAACCTCCATTGCTTTTAAGATTTGCCAAATTGAGGAAAATAAGCCTAACAAAAGAGACTTTGTATTGTCCTCTCTTACATTGTTGTAAGAACGCAAGGCTTCATGAAGACATCAGTCCTAATCTGGTTTTGAGTTACTGGCATGTGGGAAAGAAGATATTAGTGACTTCCAAATGTTGGATGCTCTCTGAGGGGCACTGCAGCAGGGGTGAGTGTCAGAAAGACTCTGAGGCTGCTAAGTCATGTTCATGGCATCAGGAAGCAACAACTGTCTCTGGTGAAACTTTCCCACAGCACGCTATTCTATACCATGAATATTGCTTTCTTGCTCACTAAAAATGAATCTGGGGCATCTGCCACTAGCAGACAGGCAATGCATTGGGTACCATTTTATTTGAATAAACATTACATTGATTCCCTCCAAACTTGGTCTGAGTTGTAGAACACACTGAAATTTAAATTATATTCTAGCCAAAAGTATACAGAATGTGCTATAAAATACCCATTTGAAAAAGCTGAGCAGAAAAATGTGTGCATTCCTAGTTACATGGCAAACAATTCCTAAATATCACAGCAAAAGAATGTTTTAGGACTATAAATGTAACTGGGTAGAGCTGAGCCTCATCAATCATTTCATTGTCAAGAGTTATTTTATCAAAGTACTTCATTTTTCTCAGATTTAGACTGCATTTTATCCTACTGATCTTTGATTACGACAATTGTTTTCCTTCATAATTTCTAAGTCAGACCATTTGACCAGTATCTGCCTGGAGAACCTATTGCCTCCTTATTTAGGATGTTTTCTGCCTGGACTGCAATTCTACTCTATAACCTGCGTCTAAGTACTACCTCTCTTGCCATTCGGTTTTGCTTTCTTCTCATGTTTGGGGTTTTTTTGTTGTTATGGTTTTTTTTTTTAAGCCTTTTCTGTACTTTATTCCCTCTGTCATACCTGCCCTTGCTCATTGACAACGCTGAAAACTCAAAGTATCCATTCGGTTTTCAGGCCATATCCAAGTTACCTTCCATATTTCTTTAATATCATTGCTTTCTTCACTTCATCTCTTTCAGCTTACACAATCAAATAACCTTTCATTGTTTGGAAAAATATTCTTTTTAAGTCTTACTCCATCAACTTGAGACAAATGCTGCAACTACACACTGCGTACAGACGCATAGAGCTTAAGGCATGACATCTGTCCATCCCAGGCATCCTCTTCTTCCTCCCCATGGAGGTGGGGGGGTAGGTGTGACTATGGACGGGGGTGGGGGGGCTCAACTCTGCCACACTCCTCAGCTACGTCGGGCAGGCAATCCAATTGCTTGAAACCACTGTAGGAGACCATTTGGACTAACTCAGCCAACTCTTAGTGATGAAGCATTACTCCCTGCAAGCTCAGCTCTGGGAACGGGTACTCATCCAGCACAGGATCAGTGACAGGGAGCTCAAGGACCACGGTACCTTGAATGGCTACAGCTACTCTTGCAATGACGGTCTGACCAACTCTGCTATCATGTTTGAGGAGACACTCAGTTTGAATCCTTGCTCCACTTACAGTAGCAGCATGAACTGAAGATGAACCAAGCACGCTTTAGAGAGAATGAACTTCAAAACAACTGAAATGCAAAACATCTGAGCTGTCTTCTGCTATGGCTGCCATCCTGCAATTTAGCCCCATGTCACAGCAACTCTCTCCCAAGGCTGGAGTGAGTGATTGACTGTTCAGAAAAACATCTATTTTATCCTCGCTTTTCTGTTTCCCATCCCAATACAGCTGTTATAGGCTTATGCTCTATTCAAACACAAGCCAGAAGACAGCTTGTAACACCACAGGAGTGTGAAGCCAGCAATGATTAATTGGAACTCCAAAATGATGATTTTGCCACAGGATACATCAGGAAGCAGCAGGAATGGGCTTCCCCAGGAGGGGTACAAGCCAGAAGCCAAGGGTAACCCCAGTGCAAGCCAAGCCCTCACCAGCAAGACACAGTCCCACAGGGTCACCACAGCTGGGTGCTGCTAACAGGATCCATCAACTGCCCAGGACAAGAGCAATAAACTAGGTCCAGGGTCTATCCAGAGCATCCAGCAAGGAGCAAAAGGAAACAGGACGATAACATGCATCTAAAGCCCATCCAGGAGATGGGACCTAGCTCCAAGGGCATCCATCCAGGAGAACAGCTGCCTACAGCATATATTCAAGGTCAATCCAGGAGGCCAGTACTCCTACAGCACAGCTCAAGGAAGGACTGAACCACCAGGCTTGAGCTTAAATGGGGCAGCAGGACCCACGGGCAGGGCATGTGGGTGGGAGTCCCAGGTGAGCCTGGTCAGGGCCATTAAGGCCTATTAGTGCACTCCGGGGCCTCAACACTATGCGGCTCAGCTCAAGGTGTGGAGGCCACAGACATTTCTTACTGCTGCAAACTTCTCCTTCAGCATGGGCATGTGCTCAAGCATCCTCTGTGCTAAATTTGGTTAGCAAAGACTATGTGTTCAGCCTGGCTCCAGAGCTATTAAAATAGTAGTGAGAAAGGATTTCTACGTCATGGTCAGCTTCCCATAATTAGGACTAGATCTGCAGAATCCCTCTATCCCGTGTGTTCATACGTCAGGAAGGTACAGCTGCTCTAACAGGACAGCCAAGGGTTCCCCACCGCCACCTGGGAGACCAGTAATGAGACTGGCTATAATCCGCTTCCCAGGCAGACTCTGCAAGCATAGTTGGGACAAGCATTTTGGGGGGTTTGTTTCCTTTTTTGAGGAAGCAAGGAAGAAGAAGGCACAGATTTGTCCACAGAAAATTTTGATTAATTTTTATTTAAAAATACAGAAAACAGGAGAGGGAGAAAAGTACAAAAAGATGTCCTGACAACAGCGCTCCAGGAGAAAATTTTGAGACCTAGTAGTGTGCAGTGAGGAAGGGGTGGGAGGCACATGAAGAAAGATTAAAGTGCTGCTTAGGGTGAAATTCAAAGTTTGGACACAGCCTCAAAGAGCTGTCCTCTCCAGCAATCCTACTTTACAGGGTGCCGGTGCCTGCTGAGCTCCCACTGAAAAGAGTTGCTGTCCTATGCACAATCCTTGCTTTGGTTCCAAGTGCTCTGCTTAGCTGATATTTAACTCACTCTTTAATACTTCAGAGCTAGAATTTATGTTCTCCCTTTTAATAAACTGCCTAGCATAGGAGCAGGAAACTTCTTAGGTGAGGGTGCTGGTGGTGATACCAGTATAACCCTCAACTCTTCCAGTTAGAGCCTCTCCGTGATAGTTCTGTATTCTGAGCTTCCCATCACTTGCATCCAAGACTAGAACACTTCACTTCTTGCCGTTGACATCCAGGGAAGAGGTTGTTCATCTTAAGCCAAAATGAGTTCCTAGTAAACATACAAACTATCTGAGAATATGCATTGCATAAACTAGCGTTGTGCACTGACCTTAGCAAAACCAGTTACGGCAGGAAAGTAAAATCCTTAGTGTACATGACAAAACTGGAGGATGGGTGGCTTTTTGCAGGGTATCAGATCCCATACATCAGTAAGTGAATATGAATCAGTAATTACTAAATAAATCCCAGCAGGTAGTGTTTTACATACTTTTGTATAAAATGGGATCCATTTTGCTAGGAAGCAATGATGGGGGAGGGAGGAAAGGCTCAATAACTACGTCCTTATGGTTTTAAGCAAGCTAATTCTTCTTTTTCTGTATGCCAGTTAATAAAGCCAGCTATTTTTACTGCTCCTAGAAAATCTCCCAAGATGGCATTTAACAATTCCATTTCCACATGCCTTTTCAATGACATACTTCCTGTGTTATTTCTGTAATTAAGCTATAAAGCGTTTCCCAGCACTGGTGGAATTGGATATTACTTACGCTGTAATACGACCTCACAAGAGATAAGACAAAAGTTTTGAGCAAAAGAGATTGTTTTGTATGATATTTTGAATTAGCAGATTTAGTTACCTGATTAATGAAAGTATAACGCAAGAAATATTTGAGAAAGGAAAAGGTAATTCCTTTAAAAAGAGTAAGATTTCTGAAGAAAGCTGCTTTCCAGAAATACAGGAGAAGTTACATCAGACACTGGACGAAATTGCTTATTAATGAAAATCAAAGGACTTTGGTCGCTTGATTGTCCAAGGCAAGGGTCAGGGAGACAATCCAAGCAGAAGGACTATCGATTGCAAAATGTGCTGAGTGCAAGTGCAGAAGCTCCAGAGATCTTTCTAAAGAAAACAGAAGAAAGTGGCATAGCTCTCCATTTCAGACTTCTGGCAAGGGAAAACACCCACTTGAGCAAACACAAACAAAGTTTCTATGATAAGGCAACTAAGGAATGGACGAGGAATAAAATATAAATAAAATGAGAACTAAATTGGAGTGCTAGAACTGCCACATGTGTCTGAAATTATATTGATGTACTTTAAAAAGGTAGAATGTATGTCAGAAGGTAAAATGTCTCACTAAGCAGGAACAAAAAGCTGTAAAAAGGTGGCAAGGCCTTGTGAAACAGGATGCTCTGTATAAACAATACGTGCCTGGCTAACGAAAGCGCCCTTGAAGAAGAACAGAGGATTGGTGACAAGGGACCATCCCTATGCGGAAAGCACCGAAACCGGCTGAAAACCGGACAGCTGCTGGGGGAGGCCCAAAGTCACCAGAGATTTGCAGCAACTGGGGGAAAGGAGAAGGTGGCAGTGGGCGATGGCGATCACCGACTCAATTCGAGACTGAACTGAACTCTCCTCGCCGCGGCAGCGGAGCATGCGGACATCAGTTAAAGGGCATTGTAGCTTTTACTGAAAGCGAGAGACTGTACTAACCAATCGCCATTGGTAAGGTAAGGTACTAACCACTGGTTGTAATGAAGGGTCTGTATTTCTGTGTTTTGAACCGTATAAATACTCCAAGTTTGTGGGTCGGTGTGCTAGCTCTGTGGGTTACCTCCTAGCACCCATCTCTGCGCAGAAATGGTTGAAATCGATACCTCTGGCATCTTGCACAGCAGGTAAATGACCCCATTTTGGGACAACAATACGAAATTAGCTGTTTGGCATTGCAAACTTGTAGAGGAAATCTATATGTAGCTTACGCTCAAAAGGTGAATTATCTTTTAAAATGCTTGAAACAGACTTGATGTGGATCTGAAATAATCTTCCGGCAAGTACTTCTGAGGATATCATGGACATATTGCCAGCTAACAGACTTCCAAGTCTGTAACATGTCAGCAAACGTTAGCAGCTATGGCCTCACAAAGGATATTATACTCACAAGGAGAAGTCTGGAGCCTATGATGTATTTTTCTCAATGGCATTTGTGTTCTGTCACTGCTGTCATACAGGAAATGTCTGAACCTCTCCCATTTTATAAAAATATTTTAATATTGATTGAGCAGAGAGCAGAAATCATGATTGTCGTTATTTTTCTGGTGGTCTTCAAAAGGGAAGAAACCTCTGATCCAGGAGGTGTACAGTCTCAGTGCAGTGCACAGCAGCAATGATCCGAACTAGCTCAAGAACATACAAGAAATGAGAATGGAACTTCCTCTAGAGAGAGAAAAATTCTAAGAGCAACAGCCATTGCTCATCTGCCATGAGCAAGAGACCTCTCATTCCCTGCTATTTTCCTTAGCACTATCAAGATGATCACAGGGATGTCCTGTTCAGATGTCTTCTTCATGCAGACTCCTTTCTATATCCTTCCTCCAACTGCCACATTTTGTTTGTACTCTAAAATATTTTATCAATAATAATATATAGTCTTTTTTCTAACTATGCTCTGAAAGAGGCTTCCTCAAGCATTATCACAAGATGAGCCAGTACCTAAAAAACTGCACAGAGATGTCTCCAGGACTTAACTGTGACTTTCTTGACTGTTAAACTCCTGAATGGTCCCTGGCGTAATTTTGGCACATGCTAATAGGTGCTGCCAAGCAAGTCCAGATCATGGTTTGGCAGTCAAAATGTCCTAGGGACATTTCCTAATTACTGGTACAGATAAAGCTGTGCAGCTTAAGCCCTCTTCTTTGGCCACAGTAGTCCCGCAGTCTCCCAGCAGAACTTGAGCCCATCCTGCCCCCATGATCTCAGAACTCCACGCAGGCACCTCTGGACACAATAACTTAGGTTGGGAAAGACCTTTAAGATCATTGAGTCCAACCATCAACCTAAGACTGCCAAAACCACCACTAAACCATGTTCCTCAGCACCACGTCTACCCGGCTTTCAAATACCTCCAGGGATGGTGACTCAACTGCTTCCCTGAGCAGCCTGTTCCAATGCTTGACAACCCTTTCGGTGAAGAAATTTTTCCTAATATCCAATCTAAACCTCCCCTGACACAACTTGAGGCCATTTCCTCTTGTCCTATCTCCTGTTACCTGGGAGAAGAGACCAACACTCACCTGGCTACAGCCTCCTTTCAGGGAGCTGTAGAGAGTGAGAAGGTCTCCCCTCAGCCTCCTTTGCTCCAGGCTGAACAACCCCAGGTCCCTCAGCTGCTCCTCATAGGACTTGTGCTCCAGAGCCCTCACCAGCTCCGTTGCTCTTCTCTGGACACGCTCCAGCCCCTCAATTTCTTTCCTGAAGTGAGGGGCCCAAAACTGAACACAGGATTTGACGTGGGGCCTCACCAGTGCCCAGTACAGGGGGGCAATCACTGTCCTAGTCCTGCTGGCCACACTATTGCTGATAAGAGGCCAGGATCTTGTTGGCCTTCTTGGCCACCTGGGCACACTGCTGGCTCATATTCTGCCAGCTGTTGACCAGCATCCCCAAATGAAGCATTATAAATATCAAAACACTGCACTTGGGTATTTGCCAGTCATACTACAGCATGCTGGCCACGACCCCCAGCCTCATCCTATTTGTGTCCACTGAAGACAAGGAGGGGAGTTTGCTGCAGTGCCCGAGGAACAGCGCCGTGGACTGCAACTGCCAGTTAATCCAGCCCTCAATGCCTTTTGGTGCCCCCAGAAAAGTCCCAGTAATGGCTACATCCACACTTCAAAGACTTCTGACATTCCAGTTCTCATGTTAATTGATATGCAGGTAGTTAAATAGTTAAGAGTATTTTAGGTCTCTTTTAAATTACGTACATTAATTTATTAAATTATGTACATAATTTATTAAATATTTATTAAATTAAGTACATAATTTAAGGGCACAAGGGCACATTTAAGGCTGCCTCTTGACATTAACTCTCTTAAGGCTGTTGCCAGAGTTGGTAAGTAGTTTCTGTTTGGGAAGAAGATTGCTTTTCAAAGAAAATAAACTGTTTCTATAGCTAGACTAAGACAAATTAAGTCTCTGAAAGGGAGCAGAGATGAGGGAGAAACAGCTAAATCCACTTGAGAGCTGATTTAATGATGCCAGTGAAATTGTGTGAGAGGGTAAATAAGGATAAGGGAGAAAAGTAGAAGTCTGCATGACAGCAGGAAAGTGCCTGTATGCGCTAAGGAGAAAATCACCTCTTGCTTCGCGGAAAAAGGTAACAGAATATCCGTAACTGTTCCTGCCAGTCTTTCACGTGGAAGATCTCCTCTTGACCCCAAACCTAGCGACCACCTTAAGCCTGGGAGCATCACCACCGCACCCAGGTTTATCAGTGAGAAGTTTTCTCAAGGTAACTGGAAGCACCAGCGTGTTGCGGGTTTTTCCAGCCGTAGCTGGAAGCCCTTGCTTTGGAAGGGGGAAAACAAACAAAAGCCCAGCCAACCCTAAGACATTGTGAAGTGGGTGTTATAGTCCGTAGCACCAAAGCTAGGAGGAGGCACAACCTCCATTGCTAACTGGAACTAAGCAGATTGTTTTATGTTCACTACCCGTGTCTTTTTCCCACAGTGCTAAAAATTCCCAACTTTTCTTCTCAGAAGAAAACGTTAGCTCTCACCATTCCCACCCAAACCCACAGATACGTTTCAGAACAGTTTAGCCCCATGGCAGGGAGGGATGGTTCATTCATTTTACAGATCAGGAACCATCAGTGCCAACTGGGGCTGCAGCTGTAGAGCTCGTCCTTGTCCCCGCAGACTGGGGAAAGAGGCTGGGGAAGCCCTGGCAGCTCTGGTGTTCCCATTGCTGATCTTCTCAGCTTCACCACCCTTCAGGTCTTCTGTGCTGCTGAGAGAGAGAGAGGGATTTAGTTCTAAGTGGCGTCAGCATTGCTGCTAATTTCATTCCACCTTCACTGAAGCTTTATACAAGATTTGTGGAAAAAAGTAAGGCAGGTAAAAATCAAGTTTAAAAGAATCAAAGGAGATACTGTGCCAAATTGAATGAGGTACTGTGCCAACCGTATCTTTGATTTTCCTTGTGTTTCCTTCTGATTTGCCTCAGAAATCATGTGTATGACAAGTTGCATAGGAAATAAATATTTTTTCATTTTTATATAAGATTTATTTAACTAAAAGAAAGGCAAGTCTCATATTGGCAGCAACATTCTGAAGTGGAAGATTGATTTTATCCCTTAAGTATTATCAGGTGAGACAAAATGTGTTCCAAAAGGCAAGACTGGTCTGCAAGTTACAAGACAGCCTTAATTTACTAGTGACGTTGCAAAAACTGCATAAGAAAAAAAAATAAGGTATAATTCCTTTTTTCAGAGCACCATTTGTTTCCTTCACTGCAAATTTTTCATCTCCATATAGGCCTATGTATGAAGTGCTCCAGTCCTCTCTGGTCGTTAAGCCCTAACAGTGGTAGTATCAACACTAATCAACTGGTGTTGAGATCCACAAGCAGAAACAAATTACGGCTTGCATTCTGGACTATTTCCCATTATTTTCTTTACACAGAGGAAAAATAAATTGCCTAGAATTGTTCTGATATTATTTACCTGTATCCCTTCCCTTGGATTATAACTATCCAGTATCAGATGGGTAAGAACTTCCAAAGACTTTTCCCTAGGATAAGGCAGGGCAGAAGAGACTACAGATTTCAGGGATGCCTCCTTTCACACAATGTAGCCAGGAAAAAAAAATCCTGATATGCCTAAGAAATCACATTAATATTTAACATTTACATCAAGAGCTGTGCCATCAAATGAAAGGAAGAGAAAGCTGAGCAGCTCCAGTTGCAGAGGGCCTTTTTAGATATTGGTGAGAAATATTTGCTGAAGGATTGATTTTCTTCCTGCTTAAAATTGCGAGACTATATTTTAAACGGATGCAAATAGCGTGAAACCATAACATTTCTCTTGTTCTTTGCCCAAGACTAGATTAGAGCAAGCTTTAACACGTACCAGCTGGGTACGATCTGGGTGCACAGCGGTGGCCGGCAGCAAGTGGCTGGAAAATGGCGAACCCACACTGTCCTTCAGCTCGCCTCAGGGAGCGGGGAGGGAAGGCCTGTGGAAATCAGTTCTCCCCTGTGCACATGAACCCCAGGCTTCCCATGTTTTTACAAATCCAGATTCCATTTGAGGAGAACTAACACAGATCAAAGAGCTGATCCTGTAGGAAATACATCAGTTGGGTGCCTGACAGGTGCAGGATCAGGCCCTGAAATGGGACAAAATCCCAAACAAGTGACAGCTCTGGAGGACCACGTCAGCCAGGCTATGTTCAGGTACAACAAGGAATGGTGCCTTCCTGCTCCCTGCAGAAAACCTGTATTTTTTTTGTAAAGGGTAAATCTGTACCTTGATTTTCAAGGGACCGGAAATGACTCAAGACGGCCTACGAATTTCACCACAAATTAGAACCAGGAAAGAGATCCCAAACAATGCTGCAATCAATGACTACATCTGGAGAAGAAAAAATGTTAAGATGATTATACACTGGTGTGTTTCCTTTTCAGACAAGTTCTGTTTTGAAAGTAGCAATAAAAGCTTCTTAGATAGGGGATGGGAAAACTGGTGGATTTGTGGTGGAGGCAGTACATTTTTGCCCTTTATTGACTATTTGGGGGCTAATTTTTCCCCCTTTTTACGGACACATGCATGTGTCTTTTTTTGGAAGATGGTGCCAGATTTTTTCTTGCCTGAGAGGCTCTAGCTTCTGAAAGGCAACGGCTGTTCCAGTTGCAGTGAAGAGAATTTGGAGCCGTGAGGACGAGTGGTCAGAGCTGCTCTCTTCCTAGGTGGGACAGAGCTCCTCGAGTCTGTTCGTCAAGCACGTAACAAATCCTAGCCCTTTCCTTTCTGGTTCCTGCCTCTTTCTCTCAAAATCCATTAGTGATATTACACGTTGTAGAGAACGATGTCATCTTTTGGTGAGGCAGGAAATTGTCTGGCACTGTTTTTTATGTTTTCCTTTCCAGCTGCCAATGTACACAAGACTTTTTGGGGAGGCTCGTGGTTAGTATGCGATTAGGACATACCTGATTCATGTGTATCATGTTTCTGAAGGCAACGTTATGAGTTAAAACTGGCTATTTTAATGGCTAACTGATATTTTGAATCAATTGCTGATGGTATCTGTCATTTACTTATTATAATAAGCTTCTTTTGCAGATGGTAAAACGCAAACTTTATAATTTAGAGACATCTCTAAAGAAAGGTGCCAGAAATCATCTTATATCTTGAACTGGTACTGAAAACACTATGGGTTTTTCCTTGCAGTACCTGGGAATCACCTGGAATACCTGGGAATCACTTTGTATATAAAGAATCTCACAAACGCCTTTAAAAAATTATTTAAAAGTACTGATACCTGAAGAGGTATGGAGGTGTGTACCTACAGCCTTCAATATCACATTTCCTGTTTGCAAAGAATTTATCTTTTGTAGGAATTTTTTTCCAACTAGCACAACCTTGCTGGTTTTAGATTATTAACATATCGAATTTGTGTGTGATTATTATTGGTAACATAAAGCAGAGGAGAAATAAATTTCTATGATATGCATATAAAGGCACACAAAACTCAGACTGATGCTGCACTGATGCTTAATAGCCACTTTTTTTTGTTATATCTCCTTTTTTGTAGTACCTTTTTCACCCTTTGAATCTTTCTCAATTAACCTTTTATCATTAAATTAAAAAAAAAATCTCAGTAGAATGTGCAGAGTTTTTTACATCTTCAAAATACAAGGAACTAATTTTCCAAGACTCTTGGATTTATGGCACTGCTTAAACTACCAAAGTACCCCCCCCAAAAAAAAAAAAGTGGTTTTCTACCAATGTTTATAGTCACTCTTTAACTCACGGTTTTGTAAGGATGCTGTGGAAGCAATTTGACAAAATCATCATATACTGTTTTATCTTAGTGATCACTGAGATTGAAGTGTGTCCAATATGCTATATATATGGATCATCAGTTTTATTTATTTCATGCTATAAGTAGATGGTAATAAAGTCTAGCTCTAATGTAAACCATCAATCGATATTAAATGTGTCAAAGCAACCCCAAAATACAAAAAGCACCTTCTTAAAGCTCTAATAAAAAAATGTGTTTCCATGTTTTTCTTAGACTTTCTTTTTTTCTTTGTTTTCTCAATTAGTGTTAATTTAGAATGTGTCAAAAGATGAGATAATACAGCTTATTTTTAAAAGTTACAGTTTTACAAGCTGAACTTCCTTAAAACCCTCTGCTAATAAATGTTTCGCTTCTCCTGGAAAGATAACCATGGTGATGACATTATGTGCAGTTCTGAAGCTCTTCAGAAATTCCTCTTAAGAACTGCTTGGTGACTTCGCTTTCTCAGTGTCTTGCAGGTATCTACAAGGAGATGAAATACATATCCATAACCACAGATGTTTTTAATATTTGGGGAAAAATCCAGTGAATGTGTTTTAAGAGTGTTTCAGTAACTACATTTCTCTATAAATGCCACAAATGTCTGATGCAATACATACCTATCCCGATTCTACATCTTGCGCTGCAGTGGCATGGGGCTCTGTGCTGACATTACTTAGTGATCAAAGTGTCTGGTTCCAGAAGATTGTTTTAAAAAATCCAAACCCAGCAAGTGCCATCTTCATTAAGATTGTGATTACGGTTCTCTTTATCTTTAAAAGTATAATAATACACAAAGGATATATATATTAATGTTTGAACTGAAATGTATACCTATAACAAGCTTAATGCATAAAATTCTTTTTACTGCTTTCACAACCGTTGTGATAGATACGTGCTGGCTGTCCACTTACAGCGTTTCGAGCTCTTAAAATGACAAAATTAATTTTGAACTTACCATATCACTTTTAACATTCTGATTTAAAATATTTGCTGAAAAGCTTTTAAACAAAGTGTAATTTAACCAGATTTTCTATTTCAAGGGAAGTTTACTGAGTTGTTTTAAAGTCTATGAATAAACATAGGCTCTTTTTTTTTCCTGGCTCCCATATACTTAAGAGATATTTCCCTTATTTGTTCTTGCTTTCAATCTCCAAAATGCAAGATAAGTTTTACATTATTAGCCTAGGGTTTCAAATGCCATATTTTCCTTTATATATAAAATTGGTTTTGCACAGCACATTCCAACATTCCTCATGCTGAAGAAATGCAAGCTACAGTCAGAGCGTGTGGTTTTTCTCAGCGCGGCAGCTGAGGTTGTCTTACGCTCCTTCCACATTCTGTGTGCATAAAAGCCACCTAAGTCTCATGCGACTGTTGAAAGTACCTTGTAGTTTTTGCTTGGGTTTCATACTTGTTTGAAAATCTAGTCAAAGTTTGAAACATTGAACTGGTTCATGACAGAAATGAAAGTATGTCCATGTTTTGAATAATACATCTTACAAAAATACTTGCAGGTAAAATCATACTTGCCCGATTAGCAACGTTGGCTTTTCCATGAGGCTGAAGAAACAAAGCCCTTGCTGATGGAGAAAGCTGTTTCAGTTCCTAGATCAAAAAGAAAAACACTTTAAAAAAAGTCTGGATTCATAAACTTCCAGGGACAGATTTTACTGATGTTGCAGACCTCCTCGATCTTGGACATATGGTTAAGTATTGACAGAAATGGAATTCTCGCTTCCCTGTCAAAAATGGGAACTTTTTACATACCTAATTCAGAAAGGATCTTAAATAAATGTTGTTTTTTAATAACCTGAAAATTAAATCCTTACATGTTTATGACAGTCACCTCTGTTACAGCCATGAGTTTGTATTTCAACTGCCTATGTAGTGTAACAGCTTGTTACCGTGTTTGGAAACTTCTAAATACCATTTTCTAAGAGACTGAAACCCATAACTCACTTGACTTCTCACTGAAATGAGAGTTTGTGGTGGAAGGACCTCGCGATGGTGTTTTCCATGTGGGAGCCCAGCTCTAGAAAGTCAAGCGGTAAATTACAGTACTTCTCTTACGAAGACTGACACATGTACTTGACTTTACAAACTCCGGATGGAATAACAGCATTTAAACAAGTATTTTTATTATTAATTATTATTATTATAATAGGATGTATGTTATAATTTTAAATTTATTTTAATTATTTCATTGTTTAAACAAGTAAAAACATCTTCTCAGGGTCTAGGTTTGTCTGCCTTATAACCAAAATCAACACCTTTCCAGCCTTTTTGTAGGCAGAAGCCCATCCTGACTCTCCTCTGCCTGCCTACATCCCTGTCTCTGTCCCTGTCCCTGTCCCTGTCCCCTTCCTTGTCCCATGAGTCAGGGCAAATGTTTGGCCTCAGGGTTGGGGTTTTGCCGTTGTTTCAGATTAGTGCCTCAGAAGTGAGCTTAGAGTTTTGCTAGCACAGCCCAATGAGCAAACCCTCTTCAAATCAATGTTGGACACTATTTTAGTACTATTTTATCCAAGAATCCATCACAGCATTAATTGAAAACAGGAGCAAGAGTTTTTTCAGAACTGCAAAATGAATTTGAAAAGGATGCCTACAGTGAAAATGAAAGACAAAAAAAGAGAAATGTATTAAGGGAAATCTAAGAATCTGCAAAACCAGTCGAAATTTTAATATGACATTAAAACTTTCCAAGTCTAAAGCTTCTGGGAAGGAATTAGAGGGAAACATTGTGGCAAGATTTTTCACAAACTATTCAGATTCACTGAGAATTATATTCTGTGGAAGCAAAACTCACTGGCAGACTTGGCAAAAAGAAAGGAGACGGCAATGTCAAAATATCATGCTGTTACAAAAAATGTTGCCTTTCAACACGTCCTTAATGAAATGCATTGACTCACACTGTGTGTACCTTAAGCGAAAGTGCTGAAGAGTTTAGGCAGCAGAAAGTAATGCCTAGATGTATTCATTCAGCTAAAATTTCTTCTTGCAATTTGCCCTATGACATATTGATTTTTGTTTCCCTTTTTTGCCAGAGAAATGTAAAATCTACATTTCACATAATTCTACAAAAGAGTTTGTGGTACAAACACATTGAAAAAGTTTAATTTTCTGTTTTGATATTACATAGGAATTACAAATTTAGCTTGAATGTCTACTGCAACATAATTTTCTCATCATTTTAAATATGCATTCTTGCAGTAACTGTTTGTTGCAATGCTGGTTACAAAGCCTTGCTCCCGATGGTAACTGAAGTTACAGGGTATGCCGGCATGTCATTTTGGGAAGGAAAGACAACTCCTTCAGAGCCGTCACAGGGCCCAACACAAAATAAATTTTGTCCACTAATAAAACTTCCAAGACTAATGATTTAGGGGTTTGTTATGCAGTAATATGGAGAAGATGTGCTGGTGACTGATGGTATGACAAGAACATTATGCATAACGAAGAACAGTTAGCCGAGAGGAATAGTTAAACATACCAGCGTTGGCCCCCAACTTTGCTCTGAGCTCATTTAAAGTAGATCTTGGGCACATTGACAGCTGTGGCGGTTGATGAGCCTCCAGATGGTTTCATCAGGAGCTTTCTCTTCTTTAATTTTTTGCACATGACCTTTAGAGGTTGCCTATAATCTTCATGCACATTGTGGTCCTGCTTCTCCCCAGTTTAGTCCAGCAGAGAAATTCAAAAAGTTCGAACCACACCTTCAGTGCCTGACATGCTTTTCTTTTCTCCAAGGAATCCTCTCTGCAGTGGTAAATGCTGACAGTTCGTCTGCACTGTATACCAAAGTCATATTAATGAGTCCTGGCCCTTAGCTTAGCCCTCGTGCAGATTGGCATCTTTTACCTAAATGAAGTTGGCCCAAATTGACACCGTTTGGAAACCAAGGATCAACCATGATCACTTCAATTATCTGCATCCAAGCCAGGGAAAAGGTCTAATTATCTAGTTCATGCTAACCAGAACTGTTCGTGAGTCCCTTTTCTGTTCCAAGTAAATTCTGTGGTCTAGCCAAAGATTCAAAACCACTTAACAGATTTTAGCTGGTGGTTGAGATCTATAGCTAGGTCTGCACTAGTACTGCTTGCTTTAACAATCCCAGTTACAGAAATGTACCAAACAATACAGTAAGAGTAGTGCCCTTGCAGTTTACCATTAGAGCTTCTTTTTCCTGCAAATTTGTATGTATTGCACCAGTAGCAGGGTATACAGAGATGCAAACACACACTGCCAACACACAGGAAGCTTTGCTAATATGTCCATAACCTTGATTTTTTCTACTGGAGGAAATGCTTGCTACCTCTAGCATATAACAGGTCAGTCACTGCAAAGAAGGGATCGGGCTGAACGGGCTATGAGCTGCTAAGCAGCTGGTCTTCCTTCTACTAGCGGTGAAAAAGACTGTCCATATTGGATATAGTCTGAATGTTAAGAGTATAAGACAAAAGCAATGAGAGACATCCTTAGGCAACACGACAGAAATTGCCCCTAATTTTTTCTTATTGGAACAAAACAGAAAAAGGGTCAATGTAACATGACACTGTTCCACAGCTTGAGACAACCACTTCTGAGCATTTTTTAAAACAAACCTTTTGTCACGGAAGAAGCAATGCACTTCACTCAGAGAGAGAAGCAACAACGCATTTATTGATATAAAACAGGTATTTAACAAAGTTTGATGGTAAATGCAACAGTGTTTTAACACAATTCAAGATGGCAAGGCAGACTTGGTTCTTTACTGCATAGAGGACAGGGTCAGACAGAGCTGTCAGAGAGACCCTCCTGTTGAGTCAAGGTTTCAGAAAGGACCCCCTTGCTTCCTAAACTCCTTCTCTGAGAGGAGTCTGGGTGCGGCTGGATCCAATCCTAGTCCCAGACTTGGTCAACGGTTTATGTCTAAAGGATTACATGTGCGCAATCAATCCTTTATATCACTTAGCTAAGATTTCAAAGCTCAGCATGCTGGTAGTCACTGACCGAGGAACTGTTGCAGCAGGGAATCTCTGAACCTTGAGGAGTAACCTTGAGGGCATCCCTACTCAAGGGGAGATCCCGGCGTGCAGCCCACTGCCGTTCAGGAGAGCTCAAAGGGCTCTTGGGCTGTTCAGTATTTATGGGGGTAAGATGATTAACCTATAGTCAGATTTGCATATTGACCACAGAACCAGCATTGCTCAAGTTAGCCCCTGGCTACTTGTGTTATCTATCTCCCCAAAACCACATTGAGCCCCGGATGTCACCATCATGACTACATGCACCCATTGTGACCACCCCGGGTGGTTATGGCTTGGGCAGGGTTATGGGAGGTAAAGAACTTGCCCAGAGAAGCTGTGGCTGCCCCATCCCTGGAGGTGTTCAAGGCCAGGCTGGATGAGGCTTTGAGCAACCTGGTCTAGTGGGAGTGTCCTTGCCCATGGCAGGGGAGTTGGAACTAGATGGTCTTTAAGGTCCCTTCCAACCTAAACCATTCTATGATTCTGTGGTTCTATGATCAGGTGGCGCCTGAGGAGCGGGGGAGCACACCGTCACACCTTTCCATTAAAAAAAGCCTCAGTGACTGATTTCCTAAGGACGGGAGTCCAGATTTCTGTCTTGCCACTTACTATAAGAAATGTCACCTACCTGTCGTGCGCACTGGGAGACACACCAGTACATAATGCAGAGGCACCATTTTTAGGTATCATAAGCAGCTGCTTGTTGACTCAAATAGGCACCAAAAGAGTAGAGAAGATAGAGCTCTGGATTTTGCCCTGAGCTGTGCATGGCAGCTGGTCAGACTGTCAGTTCTGAAGAGCCAGTCTACGGCAGCAAGCTGTATGTGTGACTTACCTCGGGATTCCTGCAGAGTGAAATAAAGGAGGTATGATTATGGAGCAAAAAAACGCCATCACAGCATTGTACTAAATAACTGAGTTATGAGAGTCTCAAATAAATAAGATATTTACAGAAGAACCAACACACATTTTGCAGAAAGAAGTCTTGCCCCAGAAATCTGAAAGTGTTAAGGTATTAACAGATAGAGGTAAAGATCTGCTGTTGACATACCACAGATTATTATTTTTTTTTAAAATACACCTTTCAACAGTGCTTTTATGAAGGCACTTCAAGAAATTAAGCTGTCACGAGACAAGAATTAAGTAGAAGACTGGACGCTAGTTTTGTACCAACAGTTGCTTGAGGTTAGGAAAGAATGGTTGCTTTTCTGAAAGGCAAGAGAGAAGTCCAAAGGGACTTACAGGATGCTCATTGTTGCCAAGTGGTATCTAGTCCTTTTCCAGGTTACTTAAGACAAAGGGTGTTGCTACGGTTATTCAGAATAACCACACATAAAGCATCAGGAGGTCTTGCAATAAGATTTCAATGTTGAAGGGGAAGCCTGAATCCTTGATGACTCCCTGAGCACTTCCCAGAGTAGTTATCAGAGCGATTTTCCGAACAAATTCTTAGCATTGAAAAAGTGAAGTTAGCACATTAGGAAAGAGATTGAGAGGGGGGCGGGGGAAGACTGGATAAACCAGTGATGCAGCTATATTTGGAATTCTACATGCCGTTGTGAACATCAAAAGAGTCCAGAGAGAGGCAACAAGGATGACCAGAGCTGAGGAACCACTTCCCATCCAAATAAATCAATGTAACACTGCTTCTCAGAAGAGATGGATGAAGAAGGTGCACGCAAAGGACATATAAACCAGCCAACAATACAGAGAGGAAATGACTGTTCAATAATCATTGAATTAAAGAATTCAACTCCATTTTCAGACAACTGATTTAGTAAAAGATACTCAAAATATGTAAATAAGTTGTTGATCTTGGCACAGGACATTGTTGCGTTCCAAAGTAGAACAGGACTTTTTTTTTTCACTTGATGGAAATACAGTTTGACCTATTATGGCATTTCTTAAAAAAAGGCTTTCATCTGATGTTCTCAGATCCAGAATGGTTGTTTTTTATAGAAATAGCTTCTTTCTAGTCTGGAAGCAGAACAAAAGGCTGCGATAAAAACATTAGTCACACATCCTCTTACAAGTGCTTATTTTACCTAAAAAACCCAGTCTGTGTCATAACAGTGGGGTATTGAATTCCCCAGTTTTTTAAGAAAGATAAATATTTAGTTATGTAGAGCAAGTGGATGTTAATATTTGAATCAACAGCGCCGTATGTGCATCACACACATACAAGGAGAAGTTCTGAAAATTGTTCCCATTAGCTGCACTAGATCGAGTTGTCAAAATGCACAAGGAATTGTGTGCTCATCGTCTTCTGGCATGCCCAGTGGAGATGGCATCAAGCAAGAGCAGTAGTCAGCCACAACGTTTTCAGCTCCTCGTCTGTGCTTCACATCATTTAAAAATTAATGTTCTTACTGACCACTGGGCAGATTACATGCTTGGTGGCAGAGAGTTTTTGGTTTTATTTGTGCCCTGTTTAACTCTGAGGTTCCAGAAGTCAGTCCTTTGCTTTTCTGTAGTCCTGACACAATCTTTTCCAGCGCTTCCTTACCCGTAAGTGATTTTGCTGCAATGCTATAGCCTTCCCGGTGTTGCCTTTTGGGTGAGCACACTCACACCTCGTGTGCTGAGGCATCAGCAGACATAGCTGTAGGTAATAAGCATAAGATAAAACTGTAAGATAGAACAGTGCAAATGTGCAGGCTATTTGTGACTGAGATTATTCTATTTAGATACATTAATGTGTCCTGGTTTGAGGTAAAACAGGACCGATTTTGTTCAGTAACTTTGCTTTTTAGCTAGGCCTCTTCTAACTGCTGGAATTACCAGTATGTTGTGCAGAAGCTCTTCGCTCTCAGAGTGATAAGGCCGATGTTTGTAGCTGATGCCAAGGAATGGGATGCAGAGAGGCTCCTGCTTATCCTTATGGCCAGAACAACCAAGGCAGCCAACTTTATTTGCCCTGTTGGAGGATGGGAAGCGGAAAAGCGTAGAGGGGTCACCCCTGCGGGGAGGAGCGGACAGGACAGGTGACCCAAAACTGACCAACAGCGTATTCCACCCCATCTGCCTCATGCTCAGCATAAAAGCTGAGGGATCAAAGGGTCAGCCCTCTTTCTTCAGTGGTCAGCATCCCAGGAGGACTCTGTCTCTGCGTCTGCCTTTGATCCTGATCCTGAACGCAAACCATAACAGAATGTATTGCACTTTTCCCCTGACAAGCTCAAGTTCCCTAAAGTAAGGATTCTGCACCCAAGGCACAGCTAGAAATAAAATTTGCTCTAGTCATTGTGGTTGTAGCACCATCCGGGTCTGTTGGAGACATCACCCTCCTGGGAACAGATAGCTGTCACTCTGACACTACATTTCCACACAGTTCAGGTTCAGTCTGGCTGTGCCGACAGCACACAGGTGGGACACGACCTCAAGATACTTCCAAGCGTCTTTAGAAATGTTCCAAAAATCCCTGCATAGTCCAGACAACAGGCTATTGCAGGTTGGTTATTAAAAGTCACCAACTTCATTGCAGAGCAGAGGGTACTGATAAAATGTCATGTGCTATTGTTTTTGATGGAGAAAATATGTTAAATGTAATAAACACTACAAATTCTCTGTCCTCAGGCAGCGCCAACTAACGATTGCCTGTAAGTCAAGAGGAAAAGACATTTGCAATATGATGCAGCTTCAAAATGTTAAACTCGGTGGCTGTTAGTAGACACAACTCTGCTCGACACCTGTATGTCCTCACAAAGATGACCAAGATTAACCTTTTCTGGACAGGTCTTGGCACCCGTAGCAGCACTCGCTCTCTTCAGCGTCTTTCGCAGTTTGTTTAAATTGTGATGACTACAACATCTTACCAAGAGTGGCTGTTTCTGTTGTATGTGCACCACATTTTAATTCTGAAAACAAAAGGTTTTTTATAGCCAACTATTTCCTTAATGCTCTTGCTGTGCTAGTCTCTGTTACTGTAGTGTTTGGTATGAAGCAATGTATCCAGTATTTGTTTTGACAGTAAACAGACTTCTGCTAGCACGGTATTACCAGTAGAACAGAGCTCTGCAGGTCCGTGGCATGTAATAGAGGTCACATCTACATACAGATATTCAGGCACACACATTTAGCTTGCTTCTACTAAATACAACTTCTATCTGAATCCAGCAAATTCATAAATGTTTAAAGCAATACAATTTTATAGCCCTATAGAAGCTGTTGAGCCAATATTGTCCTAATGCAGTAGAAATGCTAACAGCACAGGACTGAACTCACAACTTGTTTGAGTGCATAGACAGAAGTAGTTCAAACAGTAACACCTGTAACTTCAGGTACTTATTGCTTGAGTACAGCACTACCATCTGGCTTAGCAAAACGCTCTGCTGTCCTACAGGGTCTCTATTGAGTGTCTTTTGCCTAATGTAGCTGATGACACCAGAATTCTCTCCTAGCAGTGGGGCTGTTATCCCAGGGTGTCCGGATTCACCAAGCTTGCACTCTCTGCTCTAAGCATGCCAATAGTCAGTAGACCTCCCTTTAGCCTTCACGTATGTTCTGCTCCGTCAGAGCCCACGCAGAACAAATTCACCTCCAACACAAGCTCTTCCCCACCGACAGCTCATACATAGGTTTCAAACCATTCTAAATTAATAATTAAAAGCAAGTGCAGTTCCCTATGTATTGGTAGAGACAGAGAAGGGGGCTTACATTTTGGAAGATGATCTTCATTGTCGGTTCATGGTGTAGCCAAGCAGGAATGCTGAATGCTACTCATCGGATTCATTCACGGATCCTTCCCTTTTTTTAGATCATTTGGGTACCCTCAGCAGTCCGGTGCCAGCAGGACAACTCCGGGGATGCACGAACACTCCAGACTACCATTGCACAGTACTAGTTCAGGTACTTCAAGCCACTAGATGTGCTAGTATGAAGCACTGGACAGATTTGTTGAGATGTTTGCTTCACTTGCTGAAGCAAAGAAAGTTAGTATTTAGGATCTACACTTCAGTAGTGCTACCGGTACCATTAGTTTGTTTCAAGACTCAGTGTTATTTCCAACAGAGCTTTTGCTTTTTTATCCTTATTAGTTCTTTTATAGATGTACAAGCCTTCACAGGCCCGTAGTCACCAGTCAGCTTCTTCATTCCCTTCCGCGAGAGGAGTGCCTCCTCTGGTGGAGACATCAACCTGCAGCCAGGACATCGTTCATAATTTTTGTAGTTAGCTTGAAAAACCTTCCAGCTCCTACTGCTTTGAATAACAAAGTTGTTGATTTTCCCTCCTTTCTTGATGGAAAATGGTTTTGTTAATTCTTAAGATGCAATGTAATTAAAGGGAAAAAATATTCATTTCAAAGCTCAAATCCTGTGATTATCAGCACTTTCTTTCAAAATATTTTAGTTGAATAAACAGAACATTACAAGACAAATATTTTGAAACAGTCATTGTCAGTTGTATCTACCTACAGACAGTGACTACATCAGATACTTGTATGTCTGCTTTTCTTTAAGAGGATATGAGATGTCTTCGGCTGTAGCAGACTCAAAGCTGCCGAAGTGCTTTGCACAGGGCTGCATGCCCCCAACGATTCAAAACTCATTCCTTGGCCATCCAGACTCTAGGATACGATCTGTTGGCTGCAGGGGCAGGAAGAACATTTCCTTTGTCCATTTCTCCCTCCTTCCTACCTCTTCCCAAAATTAAGTTTAAATAGATTAGAAGGTAAGGCATTGTGTTCTTTACTGCCATTACTGTGACGTGTCTACAGATCATCACATCATTAAAATAAGCTATTCAAGTCTTGAACAAATGAGCCAGTGCATACCAGAATCTGTGACCTGCATTAAATACCATTCTTGCATCCCCAGAACTAAACACACTGGGTTTTTTTCTTAGGAAATTATTTTTAAATCCATCATCTTATTAATACCTTATTATTTTAATTATTTTTGTACTATCTTGATGATGAGACACGTGCTGGAATGGTGCTGAACTGGACAGCTGCTATATTTACTAAATATATTTAGTAGATATTGGGACTTAAATATGGAAAGTGTGTCAATTTAAACTCAGCAACTAAGATGAAGGAAAGCTTGTATAAAAGGAACGAGAAGTTATGTGACCAAGCATGAGCAGAAAAAGAAATGCCAGAACAGACATGATCATGTATCACAGAGTCCAAAGCACATAAGACATGATTTAAAGTAATGACTTATATAGCAATCTCATAAGATAGTCTACTCTTCTTCTTGATTTTGCAGCTTTTAGGGGGGCATATTTTCAGGTTCCCTCAGTAACCACAATGTCCCTTACCTTGCAATTTTAATCTTTTAAAAGTGTTGGTTCTGTCTAAAGGAACAGTCAATAGTCCAGGATTCAATAAAACTGCTGAAGTCAGAAACACCTGCCTCACATCACAGAATCACCAGGGTTGGAAGGGGCCTCTGGAGATCACCTAGTCCAACCCCCCTGCCACAGCAGGGTCACCTAGAGCAGGTTGCACAGGATGGCGTCCAGGCGGGTTTGGAATGTCTCCAGAGTCGGAGACTCCACCACCTCTCTGGGCAGCCTGTGCCAGTGCTCTGCCACCCTCAAAGGAAAAAAGTTCCTCCTCATGTTTAGATGGAACTTCCTATGGTCAGGTTTGTGCCCATTACCTCTTGTCCTATCGCTGGGCACCACTCAAAAAAGACTGGTGCCATCCTCCCGGCACCCTCTCTTTAAGTATTTATAGGCATTGATGAGATCCCCCCTCAGTCTTCTCTTCTCCAGACTAAACAGACCCAAGTCCCTCAGTCTTTCCTCATAAGAAAGATGTTCCAGCCCCCTGATCATCTTTGTAGCCCTTTGCTGTACCCCCTCCAGCAGTTCCCTGGCCTTCTTGAACTGGGGAGCCCAGAACTGGACACAGGACTCCAGATGTGGCCTCACCAGGGCAGAGTAGAGGGGGAGGANGGGGAACACCACTTGTCACAGACCTCCAACTAGACTCTGTGCCACTATGCACAACCCTCTGAGCTCTATCTGCCAGGCAGTTTTCAATCCACCTCACTGTCCATTCATCCAACTCACTCTTCCTAAGCTTGCCTATGAGGATGCTGTGGGAGACAGTGTCAAAAGCCTTGCTGAAGTCAAGGTAGACAACATCCACCGCCCTCCCCTCATCTATCTGTCCAGTCACACCATCGTAGAAGGGTATAAGATTAGTCAGACATGACTTGCCCTTGGTGAATCCATGTTGGCTACTTCTGATAACCTTCTTTTCCTCCAGATGCTTTGAGATGACACCCAGAACGAGCTGTTCCATCATCTTTCCAGGGATGGAGGTGAGGCTGACTGGTCTGTAGTTTCCTGGGTCTTTCTTCTTGCCCTTTTTGAAGAGTGGAGTGACATTGGCTTTCCTCTACTCATCAGGCACCTCGCCTGTTCTCCAGGAGCTTTGGGAATGAAGATCCTTCAGAATGGCTTTTATTACAGTATTTACTTTCAAGTTTGCAGTTAACAAGGTTCCAAAGTACTCAAAAAGTAGGATCAATGTGTAAATGAACCTCTATTTCAAAATTAAATTAGATTGAAAGCAACTGAAACAAGTAACACTGGATCTAAGGTCTCCTGACATAAATAACAGGTGATTAGAAACAGGCAAACAGGACAGAGAAAGTAGCGACTAAAACCAGGGCTCTGTTCTGCACCTCTCCACCATTAAAGATGATCTATTTTCATTCAGCAGATCTTTCTTAAACAAAGATCTGTTATTTAAGCGAAGTACATTGACAGCCTGTTTAGCATATATGGGAGATACACTCTTCCTGAATAGGTACCTTTTTGCTTCAACATGTAATACTAATTCTGTTAAATATGTACATTAAGGAAGTATCTACTTACCCAGAAAATTTATTCCAGAAGCCCTCTCTTTCTTTTGTAGCAAGTTGACTGTGATGTCATTTCCTAAATGTATTTTTTTCTCTTTCCGAAGGTACAAAGAAATTACATCGAAAAGCAGCATATGCTTCTACACAGTAGAAATAAAACATCTGAATCAGCACTAATCAAATGTTACAACTTGAAAGATCCAATTGGTTCCACTTGCCCACACTGTAAAGACTCAAAAGATAGAGGTGCAAGGAGCTGTTACGTTCCATTTGTTAAAACAATAAGAGGAGGAAATTGTGGTGCCCACCATACTTGCAAGAGCCTTCAGGCTACCAGATAACTCATCTAGTAATAGATTGTGGTTTCATCACACAGGCAGTTACATCTCAGTTGAGGTGAGCAGCTTCTATCTCTAAACATCAGGGAAATTCTCAAGTTCTTAAAAATATTCTGATAGGCACAATTTCTATGGAGTATTAATTTCTTTTTTTTTCTTCTGTCCAAACCCACTGAGAACGGAATTCCTTTTTTTTTTTTAATAGAAGCTGGGCCCCCACTAGGATCCTGATTTGTAGCTAAAATGGACTATTCTGTTCTGTCACTGGCATATACAGTTCTGATCAGCCGCCTGTGCAATCAGTCAGGGAGACTGTCACTGAAAATGCAAATATACATCTAAATTCAATAAGTTTTTACCATTGCATCTCTCACTGCTAGCCCTGGAGGCACTGGAGAGATTATAGGGAGGCACCGAAGTTCACTACATTTCTCTGTATTTCTCCTTGCCCAAGGGAAAGAAAGAAATATAAGTCTTTCCCTGAGCTATTAAAAAACCCAAAACATAAAGATAAAAAAAATTGGAAATGGTTGAAATCAGAATATCTACAATTACAGCAGTATTCCACTTTTCCATCCTTATTCCAGATGATTTCTTTGATCCTGTTTACTTTCAGCTGAAGCCCAGCAGTAGGTGCATACCCTGGTCCCTGCTGTATTCTGAATGTTAGAGCTGAAGATCTCCTAGAAACAGATGGATTCACTCAGTTTTGTACTTGCATGTAGGGAACTGTGCCATGCAGAGTTTTCATTTCTTTTAATTTGAAATTGGCCAGCAGGAAGACCGCACAGCTACAAATTGTAGCCACTCTTTAGATATATTGATTGGGTTTTTTTCCTGTGTTCAAGCTGCAGCATTGTTACACTGTCATCTGGCACAGCAACCACGCATCTTGAAAACAAAAACTCATAATCCCAATGGATTCCCAGATAAAATGAGTAAAATTTACTTGTTTTCTATCTTTCTTCTCAGCCCTTTCTATCCCATGTAACCAGATTGAAACCAACGTTCTCTTCCATCAGAGCAATCAAGAGGAGGTTGACTTCACTTTAAACATGCAAACTGCTTTGTTTTCTACAGGAAAACCAGAACATTCAGGCAACTTTGAGATTCATACTAATTAGTTACATTTGTTTTTACAGAGTTTCTGTTCATGGCACTCGTAGTTCAAACCTGTAACTGCATGGACAGTGGATGGGAATGAGCAGATCTTGCCTCTTTCCATCGCTGCATTTCCACATACAGGTAACTTCACCACTCTCTGTCTCCTTTTCCCCATTTGCAATGATGCTGACTTCTCTTTGTAAAGCATTTTGCAATCTAGTGACAAAAGAAAATATATGTAAGAGATTATTACTAAAGCAATAGTGCCAATGTAATACAGCCAGTGGTCAGAGAGCATGGGACCAAAATAGAGATGAAGAAAGCAGAACCATACAAAACCAACAGTGGGATACTAAATAGGTTTAAAATGACCAATAACGAAATTAGAATCAAATGCAGTTAGAAATGGAGAATTGTAAGATTGGCCATATTTGTTGGGTTTGGTTTGGTTTGGTTTGGTTTGGTTTGGTTTGGTTTGGTTTGATTTGGTTTAAAATGAGTAAACTGAGAAACTATAAATCATGATAGATGTTCCCATGGTCAAGAAGGTTGCATGTACAGCCAGGAGAATTGTGAGTAGGAAGAGAAAGTTCTGCCTATGGCAACATGGCAGCTCAGCTTGCTTTCAAGATGGGGAAAGTGCTGTAAACCACCTTCTACCCTAAGCAAAAGCATCTTACCTTCTTAAAATTTGAGTCTGGGGTTTTGAGATATGGTCCTTCAGGAATACTGGACCAGCACTCAGTCCATAGTTGTGGTGTTCCTCAGAGTGGACTTAAAGTAGAATGGAAAACAAGGAGCAGTTTGGAGAAAGAACATCACTTGATCACATTTTGCTCACATAAAAGTTCAGCAGGCAAATAACCAATGACATTTTGGTTCTCATGGGCAACAATTTCAACTGCTTGCAAAGAGTACTTTTCTCCACCCCTTCACTGAGCCTGGCACAGGCAGTGAGTGAAAAGGCATGACAATAACATAATTTCCTTAAATAAATCCTAATTTCTCCCCAATTGCTTGCTATTTTAAACTCCTCTATCAAAGGATGCACAGTCACCAAAGCAGTCAGTCTGATATGTCAAGACAATAGTTTCCCACCCTAGAAGAAAACAGTTGTGTTACTCCTTCCTTCTTCCCCTACAGATTAACTTACTCCAAGAAGGGCACATGCCAGCTCATTTCAGAGATTGCCAACGTGCCTACAAAGGGTGACGTCTTCAGCAGGCAATGACAAAGAGCAAGAGACAGTCCCTCCTCACACCACCTCTCTCTTGTTGTGCACCAGTTAAAGCTGGATACAGGTTTGCGCAGTGCTTATTGCAGCACTGGTTATCAAGATATGCAGGGTTGTGCTCTTTGAATAACTTCCTTGGTGTGCACTCTGAGCCTATTTTATTTTTACGTTCCCTGCCTTTGAACACAGAAGTTGATCTAGAATTTTCAAGGAAATGTCAAGATTACAATTGCCCTAGTGCAGCAGACCCCTCTGTTTTGCACGTGAAATCTGACTGCCAGGCAAAGTTATTGCCCCAGAGTTAACCCTGCTGGTGAGGAATCCTTCTTCGATTTAACACATGGTAGCTTAAGACCAACACAGATGTTTCATGTATTGTTGTCCAGGATGTCCCCAAGCTGCCATGTGTATGGAAATCCACAAGCTCTGACCCTTACAGAAGGTAAAATCCTGTGCTAATGAGGGAGCCCGGAGAGATCTGGACTCTTCTGAAAGACGAATTGGGGTAGTTCCTTCACCCAAAAGGAACAGTGACCGCAGTACCAAAAAAAAAAAAAAAA
>VYXH01004232.1:70260-110150 GCA_013397275.1 Burhinus bistriatus
TGGGTGGGCTGGGGAGGGGTGGGAAATCACTCCAGTATACAACTAAAAAGTGCCCCTTTGACCATAAAACCCAGGAATACATTGAACTCACCAAGATTTAAGCTTCTGGCTTTTGAAAATTCTGTTCCTTAAATTATTAATTTTGTACTCATAGATGCCATAGTAATGAGCCCAATGGCCATCTGGAAGAGGAAATATTTTAAATAAGTTACCCAAGCTGCTTTATGAATTTCAAACATACTAGAAGAGGGGCTGGGAGTTGTGCTGTACGTGAGTAGTTTCACTGCCCGCTTCCCTCCGCTGCTGTCTCAGACCCTTTTCCTGAAAGGGGCCAGTACAGAGCTGCCTGAACACAGGAAAGAAGGTGAGAGAGATGCAAAGGGATCTAAGCAAAAATCCCTGGTTCACAAAGCAAAATGCATGTGGAGCAAAGAAAAAGAATAAAACACTTTAGTGAGGGTGGAGCTGCAAAACGAACAAAAAAAAAGAGTGTCCTACTCTTCAGTTATCTCAAACCAAGAGTAAAGTTATTTACTGAAGTTACATACTTCTGGAAAATGTTGTTCAAGTAACATTTAGTCCTCAGATCTAACCTAAATACATTAAGACAGCCATTAAGAACTCAAGCCCTTCAACTTTCAAAACGCAAGTTCTTTAAAATCAGACCAGGATCGTGAAGTTACCAGAAGCTCCCCAATTCCTGCAAAGAACTTCACTGCAGAGAGTTAATAAAATGTTGATTCCTCTATGCTTCTTGTAAAATATTCCCTTAGGAAGGAGCTCTTCAGCTTGCAAGCTTCAAATTCTGTTAAATGCAGCTGCCTCATTCAATTGGAGTCACAATGAGAAAATACAGAGTCGACTGAGCTCCTAACTTTCTTCATGGAAGAAACAGGGTATTTGTGATATTCATTCAAATGCTGAATCATGGCGAGTCAATGCAAGAGATCGAGGCGTTAAAGTGCTGTAATTGTTTCTACAGATCTATAGAAATCCAATACCAAGACACAACATTTGCAGTAGGAGACAATATATCAGCTCATCTGAAAGAGGCATCCAGCCCCTGAAGGGTTTTTTAGTGATGCGTGCCATGGCAGGCCTTGCTTTGGCATGTAGTCAGCAGTCTTGAATAGACACTAATTTGGTATTATTAAGAGGAGAATTACAATAAGAACAATGCGGTATTGTTCTCACCTGAGTACGGGCCAAGGAATTAGTGTCATATAAAGCTGTACAAATTAAGTTGAATTATTGCCCACTGCTGTACTCCTGGCAAGCCTGCCCTTTCTGCCCAGGACTCTGTGCCAAATTTTCTATGCCCACGTGGTGAACCAAATGTTATGGCCTTAACAGAAGACAGAAAAGACATAGTGATTCCAGATACCTTTTCTTTGCCTATAGGTATGTCTCAAAATTAGTCCTATATTCTTATTCTTAGTCTTATTCTATTAGTCCTATGTCTTCACTGGCCATCCTCAGTAACTTCTCTTAGCATCAGTTAATTTTGTCTTTGGCACCTAGTGATAAAGAAATTTCCTCTTGCCGCAAAGCAGGCTATTTTCAGATAACATTAGAGTTTTGACTACCTGTGAAAAAGACCCATTTTTCTATCTGTAGATCAGGCAATCTCTGAAGGCAGAGGATGCCAGAAATACCAATCACAGCACGTTAGAAGTATCCCAGCCAGCAGCTGCTGTAGCTGTCCCTTGGAAGGAAGAAAGGCAATTTTCTTCTCTTGTTCCAAATGTACTGAAGGAGGTATCATCGGTTTGGCGGCTTGGAATCACAGTCTTCAGGGCAATATTACAATCTGGGAAGGAGCCAACAGTGGTGGTTAATATTTTAGGTATAATGTCAGAAAAACAACGCAGAGTCTTTCCTAGTGTTCCTCACCTGTGGGCATGCTCCGAGCCATGAACATGCCAGACCAGGTCTAGGTTTCCTTTATCCAGTTCACAGGCATCTAAACCTGACGGTGGTTATCTAAAATCTCTGCAGCCCTGAAGAATCTGAAGTGGAAGACTGATGAACCTCATCCCTCATCCCTGTTATGAATTCCACTTTGTGCAGAGCTGGTCTACCACAAAAACCTTCAGGACACACTAGAGCTATTCACGGCTCTGACAGCTCCAGCAAACCAGGTAATGTTCAACTCGGGCAGCTGGAATATAACCCCTCTTGTGTGTCCAATTCAGATATTAAACTATGGGGCTTATACAGGTGAAAGATAGCTGAACTGGCTGTATCAGTCAATAGACATCACTTGGACACACTAGTATATATTACCTGAAAACAAGCCAAGTTGGTGAAAAGGGCCTGAAAGTGTGTAAGCTCTTCCCTCCCTATTTTGAAAAATAAAGACAGCTGTTCATTTAGTAACCTTCAAATACATGAGGCACGAACTGCTCAGGAAGAAAGTTTCAAACATTCTGGCTAAAAGTCTTTTGCAGATGTGCAGAGTTTTCTTTCTATTTCTAAAAGCACCAAACATTCACGCTTTGGCTAAAGAAGGAAGAGCAACAACCTCTCCACTGTATTGCACAAAGGTTTGTCTTGGGCTGCTCTCAAGATAAGCAGACTACCTGCCACGGCCGCCAGGAGAAGACCGCTCAACAAGTACCTCTCAAGCAACCACAAGTAATCATAAAATAGGATGCTTCAAGAGGAGCAATTTGTGCCACTGCAGAAAGTAACTCCGAAGTGTCTAGAGCAGGGCACAATGGAGGGCTCCCTTCTGACACGTCTCTTGTGCCGTCATTATGAAGTTTGATTTTGACTTAATTCCCAGTTCTCTTGATTGCGAACATTTCAGCACATACTAGTCAGCACCAGAAGGGTACCCATGTGGAATGGAGACCAATTTTCCTCCTGGCAAGCATATTTTTGTAAGTGACTATTTTTATTCCTACAAAGTTTATTTCATGTTTCAACTTGGGGGGGTGGGGGTGGGGGGAACAACCCCAAAAACCAAACAAAGCCCCAAATCCCCACCACACTGTGATTTAAACCACTTCGTCTTGAGAAACAATCGGGCTGGTAGCAGCGGAGTGACTGTGAAGCTGGGATTAAGGAGCAGTCAGCAAATGCTGATAGCTAAATTCTCTTTTTGAGATCAAAGGTTGAGTCACCTGAGAGAGTCATGGAGATGGGCTCGGGTGAGAAGGCCAGACACGGCAGCTCTCTGCTCCTGTTCCCATACCATCCTCTGCACCTGTGCTAGGTGACTAAGATATTTGGTAAATACTCCCTCCTTGTGCACTGCTGGAGTCAAGGCAAAATGAAAATTCAGACTACGAATTCATCCCATAGGGGATGCTGAGAGACCTTAACCTTTCAAAGGGATGCAAACCTGAACTGCGGCTTAGTATCTGTGCAACGTGACTTTGGGAAGGGGAATAGTACTTCCAGCAGCAAGTTAATAGCAGCTATTTGTTAGGCTTGAGCAGAGAGCGTTCGTTTGTTGCAGAGCCACCAATGATGTCGCTGGGGCAAGTCCCACACATTTCAGTTGCCAGTATTTCATTTCAACTCGTTTGACGAGCCTCATCCAAGTACACTTCTCAAAAGCCAAGACAGAGAGCTTTCTAAAGAAAGAAACACATCAGAAAGTCTTTCCGTTTTTTATTTTTAAGACAGAAGGCTTCATATATTATATGAACTTTACTCATCCTCATCAACTGCGAATTTGCAGTGGAGAAGCTACTGGAAAACATCACAAGATTTCAGGGTTTGCCAATGAAGAAGGGACAACAAAAGCAATACTGGTTTCCCAGCAGTCACACTACTGCATACAGTTTTCAAACGATACGTTCCTTGCACAGATACTATAAAATCTGTTTTTTCCACAGGGAGACCCTGCACTGTGTCACTTCCAGATGTTGTCCTACTGTGGTGCATGTTACGTTCTCAGCTGCCATCCACAAGCAGATGTTTCTCTTCGTGCTATAGTCTGTAAATATTTTGCCTTCAGCAGAAATCTATTTAAGCACTATTTTTGAAGTTCAAAGAACCACTTTAGTTCTTTTTCAGTTTTGCGTATGTCTATCTTTGAGAAGAAGCAGAGAACCATAATTTCTTTCTCCTTCAATTCATGCTTCACAGACAATCCTCTTTTTATCACTCAGCTTGGCATGGAATTTTACTACAAAAGTGACCGAGAGGTTAAATTTTCACTCTATAAAATTGCAATCAATGATCAAGTTTAAAAATGCATGTTTAAAACACCTTGAACTTCTCTTTCATTGAAAAAGCACACAAAGCAGTAGAGGACTTACATGAACCCAAACTCAGCTAGATAATACAGCAGTAATTTTATCTTGATCCCACAAAGCACTTTATAAGGTGGACCATATATCCATGAAAAATAATTTCTTTCAAAAATTGATTAAGAACAAGTTTTGCTCTACTTTAGGTATAAAGTTCATTTATTTCCCCCCTGCTATTCCTATTATTTCTGAAGTTAATAATAATCAAACACTTTGAATTCAGCAAGAATTTTTGCAGAAAACAATGTTTTGTTTCACCAGAAGTATAAATGGTATGAAACATTTTTATTCTTTTTTTTTTTTTTGCATATTATTTTGTTATTTCTTCTCAGACAAATCTACATGATAAATACTTTAAAGAACAGCTGCAATAGACTGAATTTGCTGTTATTTGTAAACGAAAATATTGCAACCTGTCAAACTGTCATTTTGGCAAAATGACAATTCTGAAAGTTTAGGCTTAAAACCAAATCAATATTTCATATAGTCAAAGTTGTGTTTATGCAAACAAGGAAAATCCTGCAAATACTGGAAATCTGCTCAGCTGCAGTTCCAGTCCCTGCAGAGATATCAAAATAAACAGCTACCAGATTAAAATCCCTATAGACAGTTTCTTTAAATGAAACACAGGAAAATATCTCCCAAGATTCACATTTGATGTCACCGCAATTGCTTTGGGATCTAAAAAGAGTTGGTTTCATGCAGTCAGAGAGATGATAAGTCACAAGGATGTTTCCTCCCAAAATAGTTAATGCTTCAAATATTTATCAGATATAGTGTGTTGCACTGAAACGTGTCCACATAAGTCAATGAAGACTCAGATAAGCAATTATCTGAGGAAATCATAAACTGTTTGCAGACTGTTTACAAAAAGAATGTTACTAATTGGACCGGGTCATAAAAATAAAGGCTGGCTTTTGTGTAAACCATCTTCAAATCCCATCTCTGTTAGGTATCTTATAAAAGTTTACCGGAGTCCAACTTTTCGTTTTCTCTTTCCACCCTTAACGCGGCACAAACACACACAAACTTGAATCCCATGCCAGAGCTCAGGTGCTCTTTGGCCCCTATTTCCCCCTGGACACGTTCATCTCTTTCCAAGCATCATTCTGGGATTTACCTCCTGTGAACACCTCCTGGGCTCTTTCCAAGCTTTGTAAGAGGATGTTCTTCCCCGCATTCCCAGGTACTGCTTATTCTCTAGACGTCTAAGCAAACTTTATTCAAGAGATCAGAGCAGGGGACCAGCCTTCTGCTCTCACCACCTGACATCTGTCATTAAGAGTTTCAGTTATTCCTCCTAATTGTTCTTCATTATACTGTGCCTGAATATGTTCAGTTTGCCTTGAAGTAGGAGAGAATACGCAGAGCAAGTAAGGAACAAAGCCAGGACAGCTCTTGGAAACATTGTCCTATTTCGGCGTGTCCCAATAGCACGGTGTTCTTCAAGCACAAAGGAGATGTTGGAGGACACCTGAGACTCTCTGGGAGGTAGTCGGGGCAGCTCTCCAGGCTGGGCTGCGGGCGCACCCGAGGGCAGTGCTGTGCTGTGCTCGTGCCGCTGGGCACACACCGCCGTGCTGTCGGCCCCAAGCTCCGCAGCCCTCACACTACGCAGGGCTGATCAAGAGAGGGTTTATTGCTCTTACTTCCTCTAAGGGTCTTTGGTACAGGTTGGTCTCCTTCATACCAAAGTTACAAACCCCAGCCACTTCAAAGGCATGAAGTCTGGGACAATATGAGTGTGAATTAAGTTTCATAATCAGAATAACTATGACCAGAACAAACTGAAAACATATTTTTATTAGCTCCCTAGACCATTTTACAACAAGCTTCACCTAGAAAGAGGACTGAAAGAGAGGACTCCTGTAGAAGAAACACACTGATACAGAAACATATTGTTGAGTTAGTTAGGATGCTGCTCTAATTTTGCTTGTTTGTTGGATTTTTTAAGCTTTGCTTTTTTGAATTGAAGTATTGTGCAGCTTTCTTTCTTGGTGGTTTGGTGGGTTTTTTTCCATTTAAAATAAAGTTTTTGTGTCTGAAAAAGGTCTGTGTTCTTGCCAAGTCAATGAGTTAGGACAGAATAGGAATTTGCAAGCTTCCTTCTCTCCCTGCATAAAGGTTACACTAGCAAATTATACCAAGATCTGTATGTCAGCAACACTCCTTCATCCAGCTGAACGTTGTCTAGAGTCTCAAGACAAACTTGAGTATTGGTCTGTGGTCTTTTACCTTCCCTTTTACAACAGACAGAGGGCGAAGTTGCAAAACTCAGTATTTCTAGCAAAAGCAGCAAGCATATGCACCGCTGCTGATGCCTTTAAATAGCCAAAGCCTGCAGGAGCAGAAAGGGTTATCTTCTCTGGCCACTCACCCTTGTTTCCATCTGCTGATCACCAGATCAGGGTAATGCTGTGATCTATTTAATACTGACTTGGTTGGATTAATTTCTGAGAGTCACACTGAAACTATTAATAAAGACTCACAGGTTTGTTACATGGAAATCAGGAAGTTGACTTTTGTGGATGAGAGGAGAGCAGAGAACACTGTTTACCACAATATTCTTGTGTCCAAGCTAGGACAATTCAGTCCAGATGGTTGGTGGTTTTTAACAGTCCATTGTATCGCTCAATTTTCCCAGAAGCTGGATAGGTAAAAAAACCTAGTGGAACAATTGGGCTGAGAGAGTAGTGCTTAATGGGTCTTGTGCCACCTGAAGACCAGTAACAAGTGGAGTACTGGAGGAGCCTCTTCTGGGACATGTCCTATTTAATATCTGTGTCAGGGACTCAGGGGAGGGAACGCTGCAGTACACTCAAGGGCATGGTTGCCATCCAGAGGGACCTAGACAGGTTGGAGAAAAGAGCCAAGGAGAACCTTGCGAAATTCAGCAAAGACAAATGCAAAGTCCCACACTTGGGAAGGAATAGCCCCTTGCAACAATACAACGGGCTGGGGACAGACTGGCTGGGGAGCAGCTTTGCTGGAAAAGGCCTGGAGATGTTTGCAGACAGTAAGCCAAATATAAGCAGTAAAAGCGAAAGGCAGCTTGGGCTGTGTTTGAACAAGGGGCATGGCCAGCAGATTAAGGGAAGCAATTATCCCTTTCAACATTCCCTTCTATCCTCACTATCCCCCATATCAACGCTCACTGGACCATGTGTGGAATACCTCATCCAGTTTTGGGCTCCCCAATACAAGACAGACGTTGACAAACTGGAGTTCAGCAGAGGGTGACCAAAGGTGCTCAGGGCACTGGAGCACTTGCCCTGTGAGGGGACACTGAGGGATCTGGGCTTGTTGAGCCAGGAGAAAAGAAGGCTTCAGGGAATCTCACTGATACTATAATGTAAATTTGAAATGCACAGTACAATCTACAGGTCATCGTATGACAAAGGAGTTCAAAATAATATATAAACAAAATACCACTACCGAAATTCAAGAAACAAAACTCTCTCCATCTACTTGCAAAAGAACTGGGCAATGCAGGCACAGTCAGAGACGATGACAAAGTTCATTCACACTGATTTGCAGGAGGGGAAAAAAAATAGACCTTCAATAAACTCAAAATTTTCTATAGGAAAAACATCAATGTTCTTTACCTGTCCACCTCCCAGCTAAGTTTTTTCAGGGAAGTTGAAAAGGTCCAGCTACCCATCCTGGAATATTTTTCAATTTAGTTTTTTTGCTCATGTAAAAGTAGGATGCCAGAACCCTGCCAGGGACTAAGTCCAAGCTCTCGGCCAGCCCTGGCTGGATGCTCGGTGGAATGTGAAATCAATCACAGCCTTCTCAGCCAACAGACATAAAACTACGATATTAAAGATTCACAAGACATTAAATGAAACCTTTCAGTGGTTTCGCTCCAAATCAGGAACAGGGTAATGCAGAATGGTTTCCAATTAGAACACAAGTTGTGATTTTTTTTCTTTCTGGTCATTAGTTTACACGGTATCTCGGTTCTCACTGTCCAGTGTCTCTCTCGTGTGCTTTTTGCATAAGGACTTGCAACCAAAATATATTCATTTCATACAGAAATTCACAGACACCACTCATATATAACCTCTTCAACCAGGCTTCCATCAACCACTACTTTATGAACTGCTGACTGTCATGTATCAATCAGTGCTGGTCTTTAAAGTGTTACGAGAGCAGTGTTTCCTTGAAGTTTTTCTTTTGAGTTAGAAAAAGAGCAGAGGTTTATCTCTGAAATTCTAGAATCTATGAAATTGAGAAACGCCCATAAAACTTTGAAAGCAGATGATAACTTTAGTGCCAAGTGCTATAAAAATGTGACACACTAATAGAGTCCTTATTTGAGCCAGATCAAATAACCCTCAAAGCTAAAATGCTTCCTGATTTTACACAGTCTACGATTACTGTGGTAACTTGTTTAGTAATGATGTCAAAGAGTACTTCTGATACAGATTAATTTTATATAAACTAATACTTAAGTGAATGCAGACTCTAATAAATCACTTTGATATACTAACTACATTCTTCCCTAATCTTTTTCAAAGGGGTCAGAAATGGTTCATTGGAAGAGAAAATGCATTATTAGAACATATGCAGAATATTTGAGCATCCTGAAAGAAACCAAGCTGCCAAGTAAGAGATCATCCTATGCATTTTAGAAGCTGGGAAAGCAGGTAGATAGACTGTATGGGGTTTTATTTTGACCCTGGCAAAAGCTTGTATTAGAGACAGACTCATTAGAGGTAGACTTCAAAGATCTACCAAATGGAAAGTTTCCATTACTTAACAAAAATGGCTGAAGTTGCCGGTGCTTTGACACCAAGGTGTTGGAGTATTTGGCAGAAAACAGCAGATCTCATCCCATTAAAACTTCTGTGATCTTAGGAGGACCCATATACCAGCTCTTACCTGGGAGGTGGGAGATGGCCGTACACACACCTTTGCTCTACCCGATTCAAACCAGAGATTTTTACACAACAGGGAGCTCCCAGCACCACACAGCAGGACAACACGGTGCCCACTCGAGTGCAGCACAAATGCAGATTCAAGCTGCTTATCTTAGAAGTAAATGGGTTTTGAGCCAGGACTTGAACTGGGGCATCCCACACGCCCAGCCAAAAGCCCTGAGCACCCAGTTAGAGAGTCCTGCCTGTCCATATTTAAATAGTCAGCAATTAGTAAATTCAGACCTAACTGCTTCAGTACAACATGTTTGTTTGTGGAAAGTGGAACATTAAAATCATAGTGCCCAATCTGATAACTCTGATGATGTGCAGCTGCCTTTCCTGCTAAATTAAATACTGCTCTACAATGTACATGAGCATCTTCTGTTTTGCTAGCAAAACTGTACCCTTGTTGAAAGGGGTACTATATCTCTATGAATTTTTTTTTCATCTGAATAAATTCATTGAAATGATGACTCATTTTGTCAAATATCCCTATCAAACTTCCCTGGGGCATCGTTAGTATATCCTCGCTCACTCTCTTTAGAGCAAGACCAGGAACACCAGTTTTTTTGCTCCTCCTTCTGTTATCATCTCCAGAGCCCTCTGTTTCACCCACTCCTAGAGGAGTCTCAAATTAGTCTTCTGCCCTGAAAGTGCCTCCATGTGCAGGTGACTCCATTCTTCTCCTCAAACCAGCAAAGCTCTACCTGCACTGTACACATCACCTTTAGTCCCCACACCTGTTAATGTAGGTCTGAGGGTTTTCCCCAAACTACCCATACCCAGGCAAGTCCTAATGGTGGCCAGCAAGGTAAATGACTTAAACTGCCTTCACCAGAAGGGAGTTCCCTTCTATCATTCCTTTTCTTCTCCTCTCTCCCTTCCCCCATTTTCTCTCTTTCTATCCATCCTTCTCAGATACATACAAAAGTGAGATAATGAGGAGCAGGAGGTAAGAATGTGAGGCTGGAATCCCACTATTGCTTGAAGCCATGCACAGCAACACTGCCACAGCAATAAATTTTTCCCTCGCAAGCTCCTCATTTTTGCCTCTGCTCTGCCCTCCCTCCCTCACTCTGGCACAAGCACTGGTGCAGCCCGGTGAGACAGCGGCACAAGCTGCCAGGGGCTCGAAGAAAGATGAAGTTGCCTCTTGCAGGAGCCATACCAGGTTACGGTGGCTTAGTGTTCCTTCACGTCTAGCCTAAGAGAAAAAATAAAAGGAAGAAGTTGAAGAAAATTGACCAATGGGACATTGTGCCACAACTAAAAGAATGAACCAGGAAAGCGGAAAAAACACTGATCCCCATATACCACGTGTATTTCTGTTTGAGCACTTCCCACAGAAATGGCAGCAGTAATAAAGAATCGTTACATTCCTCCCACACATGCACAACAAATGCACAACATTCGTAGTTTAAATATTTAACTCCCATCCCTAAAATTACAAGTTACTAAGCCATTCAAAAATTCATTCCACCTTTCTGGAATCCTCTTCTACCCAGTAATACCTTATTTCTCCATACACTGCATTCACCACTAATATTCCCAGCATTATTTCGTAAGAAAATTATGGAAGACTAAAAAATATAGACAGCTGAGTCATCTAAAGGATTTTAAAAGGGCATAATAAAGCATCCTTTATACAAAAAAGCACTTGATTTCCAGTGCATAGGTTATTAAAGTGCTCTAGCAAAAGTCATGATTCATCCAGCTGGAACCATGATTTGGCCGTAGTCAGCCCAGAGGGATAGAGCTGGCCACAGCAAAGGAATTAGCTCCTCTTTCCTCAGTAAGAAACCTGCACAATAAAAACTAACTCCATTCAAGATTTGGGAAGCAGCTACCAGGAAGCTGAAGATTCAACTGTCACCCCCTTTATGCTACATAACTATGAAAAACACTTTTTTTATTCTGAGCTCCGCAGAGCAATACAACATCAAATTACACATAAAAGGTTGCGGGGCATATGAGTGATGCAGTTCACTAAGAAATAAACAAAACAGTCAGAAACAGGACTTAGAGGAAGAATACTTGTATTTTCTGTCAATACATTTCAGCAGTGTTCCAAGTTGTTACCCTCCAATTATTCCCTATCAAGTGCATGCAGCTTAATTGTTTAAAGATGTTTTTTTCCTAACTTTCAACAGTGCAAGCTCAGCAAGTGATCAGCACGTGCTCTCCTCTCAGACAGCTGAACGTAAGCAGTGGAAGTATGAGACGCATCCAATCTTTGGCACAGTTGAAGAAGCTCAGTTCCTGTCTACACTTAAAATACGTTAAATTGGTTCAAGCCTACAAATCTGCAGATGCATTCAAGCATTCTCAATATACATTTTCTGGCTGCTTGACTATTGGCCACATGATTTTTGAGAAAGGAAAACAAATATCTGTAAGCAGCTGGGAACATCCCGATGTCCTGGTTTGAGGTAAAACAGAACCAATTTTCTTTTTCAGTAATTCTCCTTTTCAGCTAAGCCTCTTCTAGCTAACTAACTCTCTGAAATTAACAGCGTAACCGTGACACCCGTGAATCCTCTAAAGCTGGGGCTGCTTCCAGACCAAGGGTCTGGAAGAAGAGTTTGCATGGACTTCTTATGTTAAAGACTTAAATATTTGACAATCTGCTATTATGAAACTGTTGAGAAAAGGCAGTGAAGCGTGACTGAACCTGTACAGAATAACTAAAAATTGTGGCCCACCTCTTCAAAGGTATGTCAGTTAAGATCTACAGCAAAGGCTCTCTCTTGACGACTGATCGTGTCAGACCCCAAGCAGGGAAACAGATTGTATATCCAGAGATTTAAGTCCCTTCCTCTGGTTTCAAGTATTTGTCTTTATCATTGCTTTCTTCAGATTATTTATTTTCATGAAAGCTGAGGCACCCTTGGTTTATCAGGGACAACTGAATTAACCAGCAAGTAAACTTGTTAAAGAAAACAAGATTATTCTAGAGAAACAAAAAATAAAAAAGAGGGGAAAAAAAACCAAAGCCCACGCCTCAAAACCAACTTCAGCAAACCAAAACATAAGAATAAGTTACAAATTTAAGTTACACACACCCATCTCTAACACGTATTGAACTGCAGTCCACTTCCAGAGGGTTACCTTCTCCAGTGAACTCCTGAAGGGAACACACAAGGCTGGTATCACAGCCCTCACTACCAGCAGGACCAGCACATTACAAACACTCTTCTGAGTTTTTATTCTGAGCCTTCACTAACAGCAGGTTTTCCTCCATTGCTTTCCTGGTTTTGTACGTGGTCTGAGTCACAGTGCCGCTCAGGGTATGGTAAACAGAATCCAGCCTCTCCCTGGGACCCTGAGTTTGCAAGTCCGCTGTGGTGTGTACTCAAGGCACTTCTAGCTCAAAAGAAAGATCCAGTGAGACCTTTGTAAAGACTAGGACAGTGCAGACAGCACATCTGACACTCCGTGTTTTCTCTCTCCCTCATCTAAGGCTCTTGTTATCACAGCGTTCCTTCCAAGACCTAAAAAGATGCACAAATTTTTCATAGCCTGCAACCCACATGGCTTCGTACCAGTCTTACATCAACAGTAGAATCCACATACAGCCATGGCCCTAATCTGGACAACAGACCTGCACGTTCATGGGACTACCCTCTCCTTACACACAAAAAAAAGAAAGGGAGTGCGTACCTCCCCCGCAGGGCTGACAGGAGGCGTACAACCTCTCCATCTCCCCGATCAAATGTGCTGGGGAAGTTTTTGCTTCAGGTCTTACCCAAAAGCAGAAACAAGTAGGACTAAGACCTTCTCAAGACCAGAAGCGCTCATAGAACTGGAGGAAGGCACTCAAATCCTCACCCTAATCCTGAAGGGCCAGGGCAGCACGCAGCGCACTTGGAAAACGAGTAGCAGTCTCCCACATCAGTTCCTTCTGCTGAACTGCTAAAGACATTGGAAAATGAGTTTGGGATCAGCATATGTGATGACCGGGTAGATATTTGCTTGGCAGTACAAGACTGTGGAGTCTATGTGGTGCGAGGAGACAATGTTCTGAAGATCACACACACACTGAAGCCTTTGGGCTTCCAAGACTATTACAGAAGCATTAATGGAGCATGGGTCACATTTTGGCCCAGCATTTACCAGTAAAACTCCAATTTCATTTTTGACGTAGTTCCCAGTGAGACTCTATAAAGGAGGCAGTAGACTCTGCCATCAACAGGTAGGGTGAAAAAAAGCAGAAGACGGAAGATTTTGGACCCTAGAGCCCAAAGCGAGCAGAACAAAGCTCTGCATATCCTGGTGTATTCTCAGGGGAATCTGTAGAAAGTCTGTCTATTGCTTCAGCTTATAAGATTAGTCCCATAAAAGGCAAATTCAGAACAATTTAATGCATCCTGAGCGTGCTGACAAGAACAAATATATGCCAAGCTGTAGTTTGCAGGTTTCTAAAGTAATTGCAGTACCTTGTGGAAAGGAGTCAAGTATTACTCTGAGCAGAGTAAAGGAGGGATTTTGGGGGTTATGTGATTTAAAGCACTAAATAAATTTAATACACTGAAGAGACCCAGCCTAACAACTGAGCCCAGATCAGCCCAGCCTTAGATCTAACCATTACAACCCAGCACATCTCAAACAAGTTTTACTCATTGTGACATCAAATAACAGGATTTCCAACAAAAAGCTTTGTAGCTAGGGAGGAAGCAAATTTTCCGTCTCATAGAAATAGTGTTGTGTGAGAAAAAAATCCTTTGGCTGGACAAAATTGAAATGTACAATTTGAAATTAAATGCTGTCTTGAGATGCAAAAGCAAAGTGTTATATCCTAGAGAAGTTGAAAAGCAGACCACTTCAATATCATTAAACTCTTTTGTTCTTCAAAAAGAAATTTTACCATAATTTCTGTATTTCTACAAAATGTCTTACTTAAAAGAAAAAACACCACAGCATTTTTGCCAGGAAAACATTTTTCAAAACAACCCCAGCAAACTCCCTTATTTTACTGGTGAAAACAAATACTGTCTTCAGTGCTATCTGTCACTAGAGGACTGATTTGTTAATTTGTCTGGCCAACGTGAGCAGAAGTCATTATAATTGTAATTAAAAAGGAGAACAATAAGCTAGAAAGACCACTAGTCTACTAATAATCAAATGTAATTTCTTTGCAACCATGAATCAAATTGAAGTTTATTTTATCAGGACTCTATTCAGAAAAATTAAATCATCTACTTCTGAGTAGAAGAGACTTTCTTGACTACACATGAAGAGTTCAAACCCTGTTTCTTCTCCTTTTTCTCATGGATTTACAACCAGATCAGTAACAGATAGTACTTTCAAACACTCATGATAACTTCCATCCTGGACTTGTCTCCCGTTTCTTATTCAGCTGCAAGCAAGTATGATTATTTCTGCTTCTGTCCACCATCTCCTGCTCAGATCTTGTGCTACACCTCTAATTTTGGATGTCTCGGTTCTCTCTCTGCTTCACACGTAATGAACCTAACCTGACTAATTTGCTTTCCATACTTACAGTCATGCAACCTGGGCCAAGTTGTCCCTATGTCTCAGATGAAGAATAGAGTAATTTACTTGCTCAGACTGCCTTTCTGATTATCCTGAGTTCCCAGTCAGTGAGAATTTACCTACCTAGAGGCTCTATGTGCAGTTCAACCGGTGGAATTGCTCTAAAAAGGAGAGCAACCCCCACGACTTGCATGTTTTTCTGGTCAGCATCTAGATCTGCTCCTCCTAAAAAAAAAAAAAAAACGAAAAAAACACCAAAAAACACCAAAAAAACCTCACCACCTCAAAACCCTAATTAAGTTATCTGTTCTGAGCACAGAAATAGTACTGGGCTCCACGTGTCTTTTATGGTAAGTTAGTATTTGTCTTAGTTATTTTGCCCATCCTAAAGAAAACCTACACCCGCATGGGCAAGAGATGCAACCTAGACAAAGCACTGTAACATTTAACAAAATCAAGCCCTTAAGGAAGGCGAAACAAGAAAAAAAAAATGTGTCACTTATTAAGAGAACAACAATAAAGCATTGACTTCTTTGCAAAGAACCAAAGTACAAAAACAAAGGGCATTCTTAGCCTAAGAATTATTTCTCAAGGACTCGCCAGATTTTTGCCATGCAACCCTCCCCTCAGACTCGGAGACTGTACCATTTCAAACTGACAAGTTATAAGGAGATGCCACCTCCCACCTCTAAGTCAACTTAAAGAAGAATTTTATGTAACATCTAGAGGGGAATGCGACCTTCCCACGGCAGGGTTTCAGACACCAGAAACTATCCATCCTAGATCTCAGAGGATATCAAGGCCAGAGGCTGCTATGTATAGTCAGCCTAAAATGGTGGCAGTATTTTTCTTCCATTGCCCTTTTCAAGCACTCAGATCTAATAAACCTTGATAAATTAAGCCTTTCAAAACTTGATGCAGAGACATGAATGTTGTTTTCATTTTAAGAAATAAAAAAATGGGACAAAAGTTGCTCTGGATCCTAGAAAGACAGAATCACAGAATCAGCAGGGTTGGAAGGGACCTCTGGAGATCACCTAGTCCAACCTCCCTGCCAGAGCAGGGTCACCTAGAGCAGGTTGCACAGGATGGTGTCCAGGCAGGTTTGGAATGTCTCCAGAGTCGGAGACTCCACCACCTCTCTGGGCAGCCTGTGCCAGTGCTCTGCCACCCTCAAAGGAAAAAAGTTCCTCCTCATGTTTAGATGGAACTTCCTACGTTCAAGTTTGTGCCCATTACCTCTTGTCCTATCACTGGGCACCACTGAAAAAAGACTGGTGCCATCCTCCCGGCACCCTCCCTGTAAGTATTTATAAGCATTCATGAGATCCCCCCTCAGTCTTCTCTTCTCCAGACTAAACAGACCCAAGTCCCTCAGTCTTTCCTCATAAGAAAGATGTTCCAGCCCCCTGATGATCTTTGTAGCCCTTTGCTGTACCACCTCCAGCAGTTCCCTGTCCTTGAACCGGGGAACCCAGAACTGGACACAGGACTCCAGATGTGGCCTCACCAGGGCAGAGTAGAGGGGGAGGATAACCTCCCGTGACCTGCTTGCCACATTCCTCTTGATGCACCCCAGGATGCCATTGGCCTTCTTGGCCACAAGGGCACATTGCTGGCTCATGGTCATCCTGCTTTCCACCAGGACACCCAGGTCCCTTTCCACAGAGCTGCTTTCCAGCAGGTCATCCACTAACCTGTACTGGTGCATGGGCTTATTCCTCCCCAGGTGCAGGACCCTACACTTACCTTTGTTCTGACCACAGAATCGAGAAATTAACATGGTAATTCCACTTTCTGAGTGCTAACTAAATGTGTTCCAACAAACCTACCAGTTCTGTATCTGGAGACCCAGTCGTTGAAGTATTTCTGCACTTCACTCACCGTCTACATTGTCAGACAGCCAAATTCCAACGTACCATAAGTCTCATAATTTTCACAGAAAGACCATAAGCACAGATATCCACATACACAATGAATCATTTGCTAGACGTTGTCTTAAAGAACTAGATATTATAATACTACTTCTTACTGCTCAACATCTGTCTAACAGAAAATTCCTGTTAGTCTTATTCTTTGCTGCTTCATCCATGAACTTACATTTACTTAGGCTTTCCAAAACATTTTCTGTTGAAGCAAAGCTTTCTGCATTAGTTGAATTGCTTGAATTATTAATTGAAATTAGTCTGTGCAAGATTATTTTTTGTTTGCATATCATTTAAGACATCCACAAATGCATCTTTTTACCCAGTGGAGAAAACCAGACATTTCCAGGGTGTGAGGCATCCAAGCTGTATCAGATGTTCCTTTTAGGAAAAGACATTCTAAATGCACCATTTTCTGTCTTTTGACAGCAAAAGAATTGTGGGCTGATTAGCTTAGTTGTTGACACGTACATTTTGTTACATGAATTCTATCAATAAGTACTGCAGCTTCTGACAGAATACTAAATATTTCTACCTACTGCTTTCAAAGCTCCAGATAAAGAGGGTAGGACCTGTGACTGTTGTAGACACTGTGTTCAAAGCAAGGGAACTTCACCTAGAAATTCTGAGGTTGACCTCATGTCTCCAGAAGGATAAACTTCTCGCCAAGGAGTTTAAAGCATGGCTTTGGGGAGGGTAAGCACAATGCACAGCATCAAACCATGCTATCGAGGCAGGAGATGAAACATCCTATTCCCATCAGGCTTGTGTGGAACACCCAACAGCCAGCTTCATGTGAAATGCAAAGATAACAAAGGAGAACAAAGAAACTCAGCGATTGAGCAAATCCCTTACCTGTGAGGAATATTAGCTGGCCTATACATAGTCTTCCACACTTACAACCTCCTTATTTAAGCAGAGATTAGCAAAGCTGCAGAGTCCCATCAGAGCCCATATTTGTTGAACTAACACAAAAATCAGAGAGAAAATAAACAGAAATTATCAAATTCTCCCATTTTAAAGAAGCACTTTCTTCATATGCTCTGGCTGTATACGTTACTATGCTACTGCTTTACAGGTGAAATTAATATTCTTTGGACTTTCATATTCTGCATCAGAAACATCAGTAGCACTGAGATGAAACACGCTTTAGCCAAAAAAAAAAAAAAGATTTCTTTTTAGCACGTAATCATGTGCCTTCTTAATTACCAATGATTTTCACTAGAAATGGGAAGTTTTTCACAAGATTAAAAAGGAAGAAAAATAACTCTATGATACAAGTTTTATTCCTAAGAAGTCATATACTTTTTAGCCTTTTTTGTTACTTTTTTTGCACTGTTTAGCAAACAGTTCGAATGCAGTATCGTACTAAATGTAATTGCTATAACTGGAAAAGCAGTAAAATATGTGTGTTCTCTGAGCAGGAAGAAATGGCCAAAAATAACTCGGTCTATCAAACCTTACAGAGGTAAGTCACAGTGCAGTATAAAAATGCACGCAGCATTTTGTAGGCGTGGAATAGATGTGGCATTTCAGCTGAGAACAGTTTGCTGAAGTTTCCGCTGTAGAACTCCACCAAGATAAAATCAGAGCTTTTGATGAAAACACCAGGTCCGGTGAAACTTCTGCCAAGTAATCTATTTTTTCCAGATCTGTGGGGCTGCATGCCCTGTTTTTCCACTGCAATTAGAGTTCAAGTGGAAGAAAGGGCAGAGAGGTTGGCGAAATTAGGAAATTGCCATGGATTTCCTGGAGCTGGCAACCCGCTCAGTGCAGTAGCGGTGTCTCCGGTTGGACTGCCTGCAGCCAGGGAAATGGCTGTGCACGTACCGTTTATGGACAGCGAGATGAAGATACTGTCTATTGTTCAAGAATGTGTTTGTGGTGGAGCACTGGCAGGACCAGGGTGTCCCCAGGCATCAGGCAGCCCGGCTGGAGTGGGAGCAGCATCTCCACTCCGACTGCCCGACACCAGGGAGAGAGCTGTGTCCATGCAAACCCACCTCTTCTCACTCAAAGCTCGCTACTCCCAGTGTGTTACTCCCAGATTTCTGTCCAGGACTTTCTGGACAGGAATACAGGCAGCCTGTCCTAAGGAAAAAGAGAAGAACAGTAGCTTTAATTCATCCACTCAGCAAAACTGAGAAACCTCCCTTCAATGAAATCTGTTGTATTAATTTTATAGTTTCTATTCATTTACTGAAAGGGAAACAATGAGCTTCATAGCTGACTGGCTTGAGCACTTAAACTGTCATGTACAAACCTCAGGTGAGACCTTTGTTCTTCCTACTTCCCAAAAAAGCACGAGGGCAGGACCTGCCACCAGCCATATAAGAATCATAATTTCTTGGCAATGGCTAATATTTTTTCCATAGTCACAAAAGAAACCGAGCATACATTTCTCCTATGTAAAACTTTTCATTAAATGAAATCTGACTTTATAGATGACACTACTTATAAATAAGACTTACAACCCTAGGAAACATCTGGAAGTCCAGAGAAGCACAACCCATTCAAAAAGCCTCTACGGGAACGCATCCGTTCATCTTTTAGTCAGGAGGCAAACAGGAGCATGTTTAGCTAAAACCAGACAACCCGCTCCACAGAAGACTTCCTGTTCTTAGAAGAACTGGGTGATGAACAGACGATATAAATGTGGAAACACTTCAGAAAGGCACCTTGTGCCTGCTCTTTCTGGGAAATACTTCTGTTTGGTGTCCTGCAGAGATAACAGGTGATTCCCTCCGTATATCAGCACTGCATGACACAGGTGATGCAGAAACACCCAAGCCAGGGCCAGCATGCTCGTGCTCTGCAAGCACCACCGCTGCTGCGCGTGGACCCACCAGCCTCACAGCCACGCTGGAGTAGGGCACCCCCAAGCTGTATCACTTCTGCTTCTACTTCTGTCTTCAACGTCTCCACCATTCCCACACCTACACAGCACCTAGGGTGGGGGGACAGGCAGGACAGAACTGTCACAGGCACCCCCCAGCCCAGCCCTGGTGCCAAGGCTGGAGGGGACATGGGGTCTCAGGGGATGTGGGGGAGCCCCAGGGACACTGGGTCTGGGGAACCCTCAGCACCCTGACACTGTCAAGTTATCCCAGAATTTTAAAACTGATGTGACAGGAGGTTTGAAAGAAGGAAAAAAAAAAAAGGTTTCTTAGCCATTTTCACTCTAATACTAGGAGAGCAGCTCATAGGCTAAAGGAATGGGATATTTTATTATTGAGGGAAAACTGATGTAAGCAGAATTACTACATGATTGGAAAGTTTAAAAAGAAAAAGTAAAATAGCTCTTTACTCCCTGGATAAAGCAAAGGAGAATATGGTAAGTAAAGAGAGAGGAGCTGTAGGTGCTAAATCTCATTTGCTGCACTGGGAGCAGGGTGTGCTACAAGGGGCAGGAGAGGTCCCTGGGCAGCGCACCCCACTCTGCCCATAGTGTTTACACAATTACACAACTATTGTACAATGCTTCACGTGTTGTCCCTTTCCAAGATGCAACTATTTTGTCCACCTGGCAGTGTTGTGGTCCCAATCAACCACAGCAATCTCTGACGGAGTGAACAGCAATAGTGTTGCTTGATGTCATCTATTTAGAGAAAAGATCGAAACTGTGCGTCATCTACTTCTCATCTCACTTCCCACGTGCTCGTCTAACTTCTACATCTTCTTTAAGCTGGTGAAAACAATTCATGTTCCTTTGTCTTATAGCAGATTTTAATTTGTCCTTAGTTCTGATGATACTGCAAGCTTATTTGTACTGCGTTTTTCCAAATACGTGGTGACTTGGACAGCCATGTGTCTCCAAATCAGCTCTGTGCCTTACACACCCATGTTAACTCTCCTGACGGTGGACTGCCAGGACTCCGTAAGAGGAGCTGAAAGGTTCCTGGCCTGATCTCCACCAGGGATAGGTACACTGCTGGAAAGGGTTTCATATGGACAAAAAAACCATCCAGCAGCACTCACCTGGAAGAAAACCTGACCCGTGCTGGGGCAGTGCAGCTGCAGGGAGAAGCTGCAGGCATTAGGCACCTGGCCTTCTGGATGAAGTATTAGCCTGCCTTCATATGCAATACCATGATAACACGCTACATTAAATGCTGAATGAGTACTCCAGAGTACGCATTTGACAAACCCACCTATACCCATCTCTTCACCCAGACGGTGCCCTTCCACCTTGCAGAACTCATTCCGAATGTCTACTATCCAACTGTAGTGTTGGGCAACTGAACTAATACAGACACCTTGACGTCACAGGCTTGTGAAAGCCGAAATTACTCAGACAAAAAGGATTTTTCCTCTACAGCACTGAGAAGAAATATACACCCCACAACAGGAGTTGTGTTGGGTCCTGAAACAAATTGCTGCATGTGCTTAATGACAAGGCACCGAAGTTTCCTCTGTAATATATTGCTTTCACTGAATGCATTAATCTCATTAAGACTTCTGATATACGTTTTATTAGGATGTTATTTTTTATCTTAGTGATCCCACTTTAATTGAAAAGAGAACTAGGCAAAGATGGTAAATACAACAAGAACTGTTCCAAAAGGAAAGGCAATATAGGGTATCCTGGCCATAAAGCTTTTACCATATAGTCTTTAAGTAAGCACAAAGGAAAGAGCTTTCTTGCAGATCTTGAGGGGGTTGTGGAGCTAACTAGGCCATCCTGAAAAAGAGACACATTTTTCCCTTGTTTCTAAGTTAGTCTTTCCTCGTTTCAAAGTTGGTCCTGTACGCCCATTTGCAATGAGGCTTTTCAGAGTGGTAATATTAGGAGTTTCTATACCCGCCAGACGGAACCTTGAGGTCAAGATTTACAGATGGTTTAAAACGACAACTCCATTTGGACCTATTAACTTCAATCACCTGAAGATCTGGTCCTCAATATTAAATATTTTTACTCAATACGAAATATTATTACTTCAAGGCTAACAGAAAAATTAAACAATATAATTGTGTTGTGTGAAACGGGACAGTAGAAAAATACATATCTTGTGGAGAGGGGAGAGATTGCATCTTATACAATCAGAATTAAAACACTTCTAGAGAAAAAATTGAGGTTTTGCTTAAACATCAGTGACAAAAACATATTGGTGCCCTTCTCAGCTCAATTTTCTTCTAATATATAACTTAAGAGGCATGTTTGGTAAATATACAACCAAATTCCCTAGAGCAGATTCCCTGTGTAATCACTGTCAGAGGTTTTGGGCAACTGTGAGGAGGCTCCAGCTGGTTCTGGCAAAGCTGTATGCTAGTCACATGCTAGGCCAGGTTCCGCCTGATGCAAACCAGATAAACTGAAACAAGAGCAAAAAGCAGGGAAAATACTGAAAAGGAAGACAAATTACATGGCTTCCCCTTAAAAATGAAATAAGGATTTTACATCGTTACATTTCCAAATAAAACCCCAGTCAAAGTGTAAATTAAGTATTAACTGTTCTTGGTCCTCTATCTTGGCAGCTTACAACAAAAGTTGTTCCAAATCAATTTCACAACTAGATAACAGAGAATATTTTCATCTACGGAAAGCCTTACTTCCAGCTATTGAAGATTATATGTCCAAGAGCCTACACAGCCCCAAAACTTAAGAAAAAGACCTTAAAAATTTCTTCTCACTGAAATAATATCCAAGACATATACCCATCAAACATCGTGGTTTCGAGGAGTGCATTTGTATCTTCACCCAGATGGTGCCCTTCCACCTTGCAAAACTCATTCTGAATGTCTACTATCCAACCGTAGTGTCCAAAACATCATTTCACCATCTTTTTTTAAGGTCCCAATCTTTGTGTTTATCTGCTTCAAGTTGTTCTGTTTTCTTACTTCCTTCTTGGGAAAACTTGAATGAATAGATTGCTTACATGTGTAGGTCCAGTCCCCATACTTAGCATCAGCTGACGTGCTCTTGCAGCCTGTGTGTGGTACGTTCTGGACTGTGAAAAAGCACAGCTCTCCATGTGCAATGCTTTCAGTCCAGTACTGCTGTCATGCCGCTAGCAAAAATAAAAATCAACAAGTTTTGCGCGCAGTAAAAACAAGGATAAGGTTTTCAAGACTGCACAATGCTTATTCATGCTTAGTAATTGCTTAATAAAAATTTCCATTCAAATAAATACCCTTACACTTGAGAAAGGCAGAGCTGCAGAAAGGGAAATGCAAGAGGAAAACCCACCCCAGGCCCTGTTAGAAGAGGCAGAAGGACCATCAGTCAAGCAAGTCTTGCAGGAGCAGGACGCCACCAAAATGTCATCCCCAGCCGTCAGGGAAGCACGAATTGTTTTGGATGTCGTAGCTCCTGACTTCTTCCTCTCCCCTTGTACTGGCATTCTCATCATCAATACAAAATCTATTTGGTTGCTGTGAAGAACAGCCTCTCCTCCCAGTCCTTGACTAACACAATGGAGGATGATGACCAAGGAGAAGACAGAGGGAGAAAGGAGTACAGCTCTTGTAGTATTATCTGCGTCTTTCTTTTCTGTGACTGTGTCTTGTGCAAGCTGAACACCTCATGAGTCAGGCTGTACAAAATGCCATGGCCTCTTCCTCAGGCTCCCCAACACGAGCGGCTTTTGGCCACGTCCCTGAAGACCACAGTCAGCAGTGCCCAGGCACAGCCTTGACTGTACACACCTGCTGTATAGCATACGGCCCACACTTTCCACGTAAGGATGGGTGATGCACCAACACCACAGCAGTAGCATGATGCTAACCACGCATAAAAACCAGGCACCCGTACAAACCAGGCACCCACAATATTCATTCTGGTAGCTTCGCGCATCACCCTGCTGCCCTACATGGCCAAGTCAGAACCACTTCTGTAGTACTTGACCCTGGTGTGTCCTGGCCCTGTCTTCTGTTTCCAGGCCATAACGGTGCCACCCGAGTGGTCCTTCTCTACTTTAGGAAAGGGAAAAGAAGAGGAGTCAGAGCCAAGCTGCACTCGCCCTCCTCTTCCCCTAGCCATTGGTGTTCCATTGGTGTTCCTCCATTTCCTGACCAAGCTGCCGGAGCAGAGCTGCAGCACATAGGGGATCAGTGAGTGCCCTGGGGGTGGGAGGGAAGGAAATGCTCTTCTACTGGGGAAGGAAGAGATTTCCAATGGTAGAAGCGGGCAAAAGAGAAGCAGCCCCAAGTCCTCAGCTGCACATTGTACTACAAGCCAATGTCATCCGTGGCGGAAGAGCCCTGGGGCTAAATCAGAACCTCCTGGCAAGGGAACCCAGCAAAGGAGCCAGCAAGAGGCATTTGCCTTCCCTACAGTTCCCCAGAGCTCATTGACCTCTTTTAATCCCCCACATATTTGACAGAAACCCAGCACACAGTGGCATGACTTTAGCATTGGATGCTCAAGGGTTCCAGTGCTATTGCCCACCATTACTGAGATGAAAAAAGGACTCTGGCTCTGGAGGCCATGAGACCTCATGCCCCTGGAGGAGGCAAAATACCTGGTTAGCAAAACCTAATTTTTTTGGGGGGGGTGTTTTTTTTGGAAAACCTGGAAACCCCATTACACCAAATATTCTGTTCCTTCACACCTCCAAAAAGGAAGGTACCAAACCAGTAGACTTCCTTCTATGATGGGTCTGTAGAAGTAACCTGCTATCAAGACAATACTGAATACAGTCTTTAGGCTTTTGCTTTCAACGTTTAATAGCTGCCAATACCAAAGTCACAAAACAAGTAACCAACAGGTCACAGCCGTAAAAACATAACTGTACACTGCAGAACTAAATCATATTATCAGTTGCTTGCTCCTCTAGAAGTGCACACCAGGTCTCCTATGTCTTATATACCTGATGTAGAAACTTATTGTGTAAGTACAAAGGACCACGTGAACCAACGGCAGTAGTCTGATTTGACATTGCATTGGAGAGCGAGGAAAAAAAATTGTAACCCTTTCAAAGTACCGCCCCTGCCAACGGGTCTTGGATATTCAATATAAGCAAGACCTCTCACATCTTTAATTCACTGATTGAAGGTTAACTTCTGATTTATATGAAAAGGAAGCAGAACCTGAACGTTAAAAATACGGGCAGCAGAAGGCCTATCGGAAAGGTATGTGGTAAATGTGTTTGGAGGTTCATTTCTAATGCAGCTAAACAAAATGTACCGAGCATATCCTGCTGTCCCTTGCTGTCCTTAGGCTGATACCACAATGCCAGGATGCCTAAATGCTACAGTTACCTCCTTTTCTTCGGTGGGTTGTTTTTAAGAAAAATATCTCTATAGAAAGGCCCTAAAACCCGAGTTACCTCGGAAGGTCTAGATAAATCAAAGGATTTAGCAGGATCAGCTTCACTTAACTTGCAGTGAAATTTCTTGCAATGAGAAAAGCCAGAACTGCCAGTCAATGTACAGCACTTCAGCTATGCCTTTCAAATCTGGCTGGAAGTACATTTTCCTCAGCTATGTTCCTGGGGTGAGTAAATTAATTGTTATTTACGTGGATGTTTTGCTTTTATTCATAAATTATTAGTTGGGGGTTTTTTTACTGTTTTTCTACATTACAACAAAATATTTTAGGAAGATATAGCTCCAGCAAGAAATGTAGATGCAATATGGATTTGTTTAGCAAGCTAAAATGAAAATACAGGGGCCAGAGAAATCTATGGTTTAAACACTGTGCTTATATGTATGCATAAATAGATATATATCATCTACTTTAAAAATAATAGTACTGGTCACTTGAAACGTGAAAGGTAATAACTACTCACCAGTTTTTGTGAAATAAAAAATTAATATATTGAAAAAGAAGACAACAAGTTTTAATTAAATGAAAATACTAATTTCTGCAAGTCTCCTTTATGGACAAGATAATGTTTTCTTTCTGCTTTTCAAGTTATGCTTGCCTTTAGAAATCGGACAGTTAAGACTTATAAAAATCTTTTCATATGAAACATACTTTTACTGCTGTTAGAGTTTTGTCTTGTACTAGCCTCAAATTCTTTATATTATAGGGGAAATGTAAGTAGTTTCTTCATTGTTAAACCTTGTTTTCTGTTTCAGGAGTGATTTCATTGAATGTTAGATTGGTTTTTTTAAGCCATTTCCAAAATTTTCGTTTGCACTCTTCCAGTACTAGCAACTCTTATTTATAAACATTATATATTGTATATGTTCAGATTTACACAAGATGTTTTTATGATGTGCATAAAATTCTGGAACCTGTAAACACACTGATGGTATTAACAAGGATCAGATGTCTGTTGCCTTTCTCGTATAGAAAATAAGAAGGTGCGAGTTCTGACTATTTGAAGAATTTAATGAATAGTTCCTTAAATGCAATGCTTCATTTCACGTGTGCGCAGTTTTGTGGCTCTTGCACAAATGTTAACGTTCTATGCTTTAAGATTAATCCTAGCAAGTTTTCGAGAATGTTCACTCCATTTTTTGAAGGAGGATGGCAAGCTCAGATAATTTTTTGTGGGCCAATTAGATCAACACACTTCATTTCCAGTAGCTTTAAGTTTTAAATGGTAGAAAAGAAAAAAGGGGGGGAAAAAAAAAAAAAGGGAAGAAAAATTTATTGTAATGCTGGTTTTGTGAGGGATTTCCTCCCTCCCCTTCAAACTCCTTTGCAACAAAAAATGTACCAATTTATCTGAAAACATACAGTAGCACTGCTGAGCACTGTCCAATACAAAATGTTGTTGCAACAGACAGAAATGTCGGAACGTGAATAACACGGGGTACTTAAAATCCTTTTTTATGTTTAGTTAGAAAGTAGATGTACTAGAACAATTAAAATTCATTTGGGAGGTTCCGATATACCAACAGCACAGCCTGGTTTGATGCTTAGATCCCTCAAAGCGCAGTAAATCACTAAGGTGTGAAAAACATTATGACTGTAACATGAATAAACAAAGCTATGAATGTAGAATGCAAATTAGCTATTTAATTAAAATACTATTTTTCTTTTCATGGGTTGGTCACAACTATCATCAGACCTTGTAACTTAAAATGAAAAGAATATAAGAATTCAACATAAAATATTGAAGCACTTTGCAAACCTCATTTTATATATATAGAACATATGTCTCTAGTGCAGATATTTGACATTTTGAAGCAGAGTCATGCACCACGTATTAGCTTTGCTGTGATCATAAATACAGCAGGTACTTCAAAGAGTAATGAAAATCCCTTCCCTAAAAACATTTACAATTTAAAGTCCCAAAAACCTATCACAGACGTGACCAGAGCTGAAACAGATGTGACAAGTAGCATATCTAGAAAATATTACTGGTGGTAATTAACGTATGTCTGCCACCTTTAAGTTTATGTCGCTGTTGCCTCTTTCTTCCCTGCATTATTCCTAATGTTCCACTCTACCTGTTCAGCTCTTGCTGTCTTTATTCTTCAGGCAAGCGAAGAAACTTCTGACTAAGGACACACCCTCTGAAATTTTACTACTTATTTCTATGAAAGCAGGAGCAGATAAGTTTATCACACAAATTTGAAATATTTAGCTTTCAGTTAAACCTCTTTCTGATTAAGTATGAAAAAAAAAAAAGTATTTGGATTAACTGTTCATGGGCAATTGCCATTATTAAATAAACAACATGAAATGGTATGGATTAATTTTTTAAGTGTTTCAATCACTACTTTGCCTAGCATTGTTCCAATCCAAAAGCTTTGACATTTTCAGTTTTTCTATGATCAATATACTCTCTATATTCCTCTTCTCTGAGAAATAAAGCATCTACATTGCAAAGCAGAATCGTATCTCATATTGGCCACAACATTCTGAAATTCTGAAATTTAGGTCAACAGGTAAAGAAATGAGGTCAAATCTGGCTGAAAGACTTTAAATCATCATGAGAGTTAAAGACAACCCACGTTATAAATTTCCTGGCAATGAAAAGGACTGAGAGGAGCTGTGGTAATACTGCCCATAGCGTATCAACATGGGGGTGGTGGGTTTTTATAAATGCAGCAGTAAATCTAGTACTAACCTGTAGCCCTGTGTGGTTTTTACTCCTTTTGTCTGCTTCCAGTGAACTAGCATTCTTTGATTCCTCAGATTTGAGGATAAACCATTAAATGCTAGACCTCTCAAGCCTAAAGATAAAACACTCTTCTGAACTGACGTAGTATTATTTTACAAAAATGTAAGGCAGCTATTCACAGTATTTTACTCAACAGCATAAAGCAGGTTGATTTCACTTGTGTCATTCACATGCGCCACTTCTCCAAAAGCTAAGGTTTCCCTGAATGTTCTCTAAATATGCCCATCTTCTCCATTATTTATTACATAAAAATCTCTGATTTTCTAGCAGTGCAACTCCACAGACCTAGCAGCAAGAGATGCACCACTGAAATAATAATGGTCTTAAACTGCCTTCCACTGATTTTTGCAAAGCCAGGTGTGCATAAAGTGGTATTTCTGAGATTTTTGTTACATCTACTCCCATACAACTCGGGAACTAGATGAGATATGCTCTGTTTGACCAAGTGATCTGTTTCCGGGAGGGATCAGGACCTCATGTGTAAGAGAATGAGAAACCTCATTGAGAGATTTTTTCCCTTCTGCAAAGGAACTCTTTCATGGCTGATTGTATTGTTTGAACCTCATCCTATCATGATGTTTCAGACACTTCATTAGTCTATATTTATGTTTATCCATTCTGTCACATATGGTTAAGGATTTATTTGCCTGTAATAATCTGTTTCTTTTTTAAAATACTAGGTATATAAGCTGCAAATTTCCTCTGATGTTCCTTCTATTAAAATGTTTTTGTTAGTTGCCAGGTATTTCATATTTGCATTCCCAGATCTCATCATATCTGAAAAATATAAAGGTTTCTAATCAGAAAATGTCCCATTAGACGTGTCATTGACTTACATGGATTCAGAAAGCTTCTAAGAGTCTCAAAGTATGGAAATATGGAAATAGAATTTTGCTCAGACAGGGTTTCCCACCCTTACATTGTATTGCTGCGCAAAGACACATGTCATTTCTCCTCTTAGAAGCGAGCAGCAGCAAGTTCACGTGACTTCTGTAATTGTCCCTTCAGGTTGTCCTTCCAGCAAATACGTTTAGATCACCTGCCAATATTAACATGTCACAGAAGCAGAGAAACTTCTTCCTACTAACACCGGTGACAGTCTTGTAAATAACAGCAACTTTTATTTAAGCTGGGCTTGTAACTTTCTTATTATTAGAAAAAACAGTTTAAGCGAAGTTGCAAAGGTTTTCAGGATAGTAATAGTTTCCCAATAAAAGCATTCATAACTGTGAAAAAATAAAGAAATTAGAAGTGTTACATCCTTGTACCGTATAAAAGTGGCAAAACAAGGACGGATCAGACTGCTTTCTGTCACACAAACATAACTTCAAAATCAAAGACACGTTGCCGAGAGGGGTCTCGTCTCACATACCCATGAAAGACGTCAAATCCTATTACAAGGTAGTATGAGGCGGTTAAAAATATGATCTGTAACTATCCACAGACTATTCAACGGACTTTGCGGATGATGGGTGCACACTGATCCCTGTCTGAATGGCAAAGAGACCACGTGCGCACCCAGATCCTTATGGGAACAGGAGAAAACCCCTTCTCTTGTCTCATCCCAGGCCTAATGCAACTAATAACATTTGCAGAAAGACGTGCACGTGAGGAGGGGAGCAGGTATGGGTAGGAATGAAGGAGTCAGGGTGTCGTGCAACAGTACGTGTTGGGGATAGCAAACAGTGATGAAGGGTATGGTGAGGGAGCGAGAAGAAATTATGAGGTGACGGAGAGGACGATGAAATGGGGGGAATCGACAGAGAGCAAAAAACATGGATAATAAAAAAAAATAAGGTAGATAAAGGAAAGACAGAAAAGAGAGCCTGAAAACATATCAAAGAGAGGAAAGGGAAACAGTCACATAGAAAAAGAAGTGTGCAAAACCAAATGTCACAGAAGAGTATGTTTATGAGTCAGTACAGAAGGAAGAAAAGCCAAAGATGTGCCAACTATGGAAAGAAGGAAGAAACAAGGGGAAAAAAGGAAAGGCGAAATAAATAAGGGTTTTTTTTTTTTTGTAAACTTACAACAATAGAAAATATAATGAGCCAAACAGGGAGAAAATGAAACATTGACTGAGATCAGAGAAGAGAAAGACACACAAATGCACACACACCCCAAATTTTTCACAAGGCTACAATGGCTGGTACTGTGAATGCAAACCAGCCTTCCTGCATCATGTCTGACAACCTAAAACATTCTCCAGAGGGACAGCTGAGTTTCATTTCAAAGCAGCACAGAACAAATCCCTGGGATTTCTTTCTTTTTTAAATGAGAAAATTAATTACATCCCATAAATGTCTACAATATAACAAGATGTAAATTCAGTGCCTGGAGGCTAGAAGCTAAGAGCAGAATTTGGCCTTAATTCAGATAACAGCAGTGACTGAAAAATAGATTTTCCTTCATGGGAAATTTTGAATAAGTTTTTTTTTTTATTTCAAATGGAAAAAAAGATAAACTCAGAACATTTTGAACTTGAACATTTGCAGTGGAATAAGAACAGCATTTTCAAAAGAAAGGAAATTGCTGATGCTGAAAATTCCCCTGCAGATATCAGCTCTTAAAGTTTTGTAATTGAAATTTTTTCAGTTGGAAAATTTGGTTGCTGTTAAAGCTCTTCATGTGATAAATGTCAATTTTAACAACTGAGAACATTCCAACCCTCTAAAATTCAACCAGTTGTACCACTAAGTGTGCCACTTCATATTCATCACCCAACAAAAGTGAAGCAACACAAGCAGAGAACAACAAGGGATAAACATCTGTCCTTTCAAAAGGCTCAGAAATATTTTATGTTTATGCAAGCCTGTCTTCCTCCCGCTGTTCTAGGTTTCTTCTCAGAGCTATCCTGAGAAGGTACTTGGAGACCACACTGTTATTTTTGCTCATCGCGTTCGTCTCCATCTGATCCTTCAAATATTGCATCTCAAACATCTCAAGCACGTCCAGGTAACGCACAGGAGACACATTTTTTTTGCCCGCGTTTCTGGTTGCGGGACACATCTTTCCTTCGCATGGGAGCTCTGTTGGTGGGTAATCCCTAAGCGCTCCAGGATCCAAGCTAATGCTCTGGATGCTTTTTTGGAAAAGCAGAGGCTAAGCACTGTGCATTTCCTTTAGCAGGAACAGAAATTCCCAGATGTTCTGCGATACAATTTTGCTCATAGATTAACACCAAACACAATGGTTTCTGAAAACTTTTTGGTCTTTCCTATATTTGTCTGTAACAACAGCTGAGCAACATTCAAACTGGATTTAGTGACTTAATTTGATGTCAGAAAATTTAGGTAAGGTTATCTACACACATTTCAATCAAAATGGAGAAACTAACTTTCAGTTAGATGTTCAAAGGATGACAAGCAAAATGGCCTACGTGTGCAGGATTGCCCCAAGTATCCCAGTCCTCCATGGTACCAGTCATGCCGTTATATGTACACTTAACAAATAACTAATTATCACCTGGCTGAGTCCCCGTATGTTTCTGCTGGCTTGCAAATCACAGAGGCTTGGCCACAAATGGCTGGTTTCCCACTAAAAACGTAGTTCCTGACCACATCTTTTCACTATGACTGCCATACTACAGCAGCACGCATCCTAGTAAAGAACATTCAGAGTGTTACAAATGTCCGGCTTAGTTACCTCTTTCACTGTGCAATGCTGTAAATACTAAATTCTTAATTACTACTTCTTTGAAGACACTTACACATTTGCGTTTGACAACATCAGGGCAGAGAACGGAAAAATGTGTGTCTTCAAATTTTGTTGCAAAAAGAGACATCTTGGATGCAGGAGGTTTTCTATGATTTATAGAGTTATTCAGTTTGAAGCAAAAAGATGTTAAGAGCCTTTTTTTAGCCTGGCGGGGTTTAATTTAAATGCTGAAAGATTACATTAGTGCTATCAGTTTACTGCAGTAGTGATACTCCTTAGCATTGTATTTGCATAGTGATATCATCAGTTGTATAAGTTTTCTGTGAAAAGCTGATTTTTGGTCAAATTTTGTTCTCCAACTCTAATCATCGCCACGCAAAACTGGAATTATTGCATCGTGACTTAAGTAAAACTACTTTAGACTTCTGTCTCTGCAAAAAAAATTACCTTGAATCAGGAAAACATACAAGCCCACAGTCACTTTTAAGTGCTTGAATAACTTCACTCGCTTTAATAGAGTGCCTACGTACTTTAATATATATTACCTACATACTTAAAGCACATCCTTATATGCTTTTTGTCCCCTCAGAGTCTTACTGTTCATATTTGTGTCAAATCCTTTTCCAAATTGCATGACCACAGCCTGTTCATCGTTCTGTTTCACTGTGGAAGAGGAGAACCAAAGCTGTAACTCTGGAAAGGGAAAACCCCAGTACAAAAATGGAGAAAATAGTTTTTAACGGACGAAAGAAAAAAAATAAATAAAATCAGCCTACTTACAGAATGTACATAGAACACTGCTAGCAACAGGAATTTCCTAGGAATCAGTCATGACAGATATTCAGCACAGTATTTTAAACTAAGCAAATAAATGGCTGTGAAGAGTTGGGATAACTTACTTGAAAGAAACAGTTTGCCGTGTCTTAGTTCCCTCTTAGAAGAAATCTGTGATTAAATAGTTGGAAACTGAAAGACTTTTCAAATATGGCAAAAAGTACACCATGTTCTAGACAGCACTCGAAAAAATGCAGCTTCGCAATCTGTTAGTGCCTTAAATCAGAAGTAGTAAAAAAAAAATTAATTTTTAAACTTTTGATGTTTACAAAATTTTCCAATATGTGGGTTGTAAGGAGTGGTTCCAACTCCAAAGCAGCAATTCCCATGGCCCCATGTTTTTTGCAAATGTTTCAAGTCCTGTAAAGCCAGCTCGTGTTACCTTAGTATCGTCTTTCTCACCTAAACTGCTGCTTTTTGGGAGGCCTACTGAGAAAAAAAATAATAGTAAAAAGACCTCCCAAAAGAGGTATTTTTATCAACCCAGGAACAGTCCTGATGAGATCCTGAGGAACACTAAAAAACTGTCTCTATAAAAATAGACTTGTAATCACACAGAGCAACACAAAGGGGCTGCAGTCCTATTTCATATCAGGGCCTTTCCTCCCTCCATCGTCTTTTATCGTACAAACACTCCTGAAGCAGTTAAATCAAATTTGATCATTCAGCTTCTCAAAACCCATTGATGCTTTGTCGTTTATCCCAATCTGAAACTTTTGGTGCCCCAGGCTGCAAACACGAGCCGTCTTGTCAGCAGCTAAATAGCTTAACAATTACTTATTTCTATTTATCCCCTCACACACAACATAACCAAGTAAGCATTACAAAAAAAAAACCTTCATGGCACACATGACACGCACATGGCTGTAAAACAGCAAAAAAAAAAAATTATTAATATACCACTGAAATGTATAATTAAACCCTTGAAATTATAAAAGGGCATTCGATATGTTTTGAATAATTGTGTCCACATTCTGCTGATCTGGTTTTCGTACACGCCGTTATCAAGCTTAAGAAAAAAAGCCTTTCCTCCTCTACGTTCTTATGTTTAGTTACTCCACAAAACTATCTCATTGGAGTGGAGTTAATCAATGAAAATCTCTGCTATTCTCATGCTTAGGAAACCGCTGAGGAGCTGCTCCTGCACATGCCCAGCATTTATAATGATCCTTCTAGGGAGCGAGCCTGCCAGAGACGGAAACTTGTAGTAATGAGCCCTAAACAAGCACTAAAGAGCACAACAATATTTTTCTTTATCAACAGGTCTTTTCCCTTGTTCCTCTTCCCTTTTTCTACCTCAGTGATGGAAAAAACTAGCTGCCATCAACTGAAAATATCTCTGCCTGAAGACTGCTGGGTCGGGTCTGTCCCTACGGTTTTCAAATGGGGCGAAAAAGGAGGGGCTGAGGGTCAACTTCCCACCAGATTTTCAGAGCAACAGCGAAAGAGAGAAGGGGGGGGGAGCACTGAGAAAAAGCAGAAATTCAAGTAGAAAAAAAAAAAGACTGTCCATCCTCGTTACAATTTTGTCAGCTAAAATTTAGTAAATGCTTCTGCATCGCTTTCGGGAGGAGGTGATATTTAAAAGCAGGCTGCTCAGCCGTCAAATGGGAGTACAAACAACTCCAAAAGCTTTGCCTATATTCACTGCAGATCAGCAAAACAAGGGAGACCAGCTGCATTTCGTTAGAGCCTGATGAATAGGAGAACAGCTTACTGTTTCGGTAGGACCAAAACATTTAACCTCTTCTACAGGGCATTTAACTTCCACTGCGTTGCTCGAACTTAAAAGATCGTGTTTTACTGCTACATGGCACTGGAGAGATTTGTCTTCCTTTACGCTCAAATGGTCCTGCAAATCTACCTCACTGGTCTGGGAAGCAGTGAAGTTTTAAAACTCTCGTTACTTTGGTATTTTACCTTTTTTTGCTCTTCTGAATTTATTCGCTCCGGTTTTCTGTTCAACTTCAAATGCTTCTTTTTCAGTATTGCCCGTGATTTAGACTGTTTCAATTCTGTTTGATGTAGCTGGCTCTTCAATTTTTGTTGCAAATTTTGCTTTTTAGTTTAGTCGACTTGCATCTAAGTCTTTTTCCAAAATTATTTTAAATGTTGTATTATCTCTGTACACTTTTTTATTGTGTGATTTTTTAACATTAACAAAGTACATTTCCTAAGCTGTATTTTTGCGCTGCTTCAATTGCTTAGCTAAATTATTTCCAAGTGAGGTAAATAAAATTGCTATATAATGCTGACATAAAATCTTTATTTCCTGAAGCTTTTATAGCTACTGAAAGACTTTAAGAGTTTAGATTTTATTTGTTTTGGGAGTGGTAATATTTCCCTTCAAGCTTCGGACCGTAATTCTTTTTCTAATTTGCCCTGTGAGTTCTCTCTATAGCACGTCACAGAAAAAGTAATTCTACGCTACACGTACCCAAGTGTCTAATCCTCCACTAGTATTCGTAATATTCTATAATTTTGTGCAAGTTTAGCAAGCAACAGTTGCTTTACATAGTTAACAAGACAAGAAATTGAGAGAGAATTTATGATTGCCGTTTGCAATACCAGCATTTTTCTTCCAACCTAAATTTCTACAGCACTTCTATCAATTTGCTAGTGACTGCAGTCGCTAGAAAACTAGCAATGAAACTGTTCATTGTGTTACATTTGTTATTTTCCTAAACGGATGCGTGTCTTACCGGTTTCCATATTTTTGTCTGTTTTCCCCTACTTTATTTCTCCTTGTATATTACACAGCTCTCTTTCTTCTGACTTTTGGCCACATGATGCAAGAAAATGATAGCTCATTGTGTTCAAAAATGCCTTTGTTGCTTTGCTGGTATTTTCATAGTTTGTGGGCCATCTTCTTAATATCAGAAACACTTCTGATGGAGACAGGAAGGGTTCTTTAGAGGCGTTATTTGACCGTAGAGTCTGCCCACCCCCCCACCCCCGTTAGAGTTGTGTGACTTTTATTTGGATAGTTTGAAGTCTCTCCAGTCTACATCTTGGGCAGCGTTAGTTACAGTCTCGTTCAAAAAGGTCTTTTGAGGCTATTAGGGTTTGGGGGGCAGATTTTCGTGGTTTGTTTTTGGGGCTTTTACGGTTGGGTGGGTTTGTTGTTCTTTCCAAATGCCACAGTTGCACTTCCCTATGCATCTCCCAATTTACAGAAAAATTACTTTTTCTCCATTGAAGCAGGGTGAGAAAGCCCAAATGCAAAAATACACAAACGATCACAGAGAGGGAGGATAACTAGGGAAAAAATGTTATTTTTCTTGTACATGGAAAAAAAGTTCACTGAAAACTGAAGAAGGATTTTGCCAGCTTCAATATAGGTTTTTATCTTCAGTATTGCCTTTAATCTGTTATGCATGAACAGACTCATAAGTAGAGCTACATGCATGAATTAGCCCCCAGTATTCTGCCAAGTAAAGACCTACTACAACTAGATAGTTAACACCTTGTTGGTTAATTGTGCCTGCTCACGTGGTATACATTTTGCATAGAAGAAATATTGCATAACTTTTTTATTTTTTTAAGTTTTAACAACATTTCTTAAAAACAGCAAATTTAACAGGAAACCCCACTGATTTCTTGAATAGCATTAGCTTATGAAATTTGTTTTTCAAATCACACTGTTTCTCTCTTCAATCTTCTTTGACTCAGGTGGTTAAAATTTCATTTAATTTATTCAGTTTGAGTTATAAGCAAGTAGAAGACAGCACTGACCAGTACTCAGGGAGCACTCACTACACCTTTTTCATTTGCTTCTCTCTGCATTTTTAAATGCTTATGCCGTGAAAAAAATCTGAGAAGCATTCTCTTAGGAAGACATAATTACATTAATAATAGTGTTTAATTAAGCATTTCAAATCCATTCAACAGGGCAATTTTAACTGTTCAGCAAAATATTAAGCGTGTTTTCATTCTGTCAATAGAAGTAGCCCAGTTAGAAGTGTCTGAACTGAGCGCGCACATCTACGCCTGTTTCTATTCTTCCTGCAGAGCACACTTTTTAGTGGATTTTGCCATGTACTTTTTGAAGGTGTCTATACCTGAAGTATTTCCCGTACCACTGTAAAGCAACCCTGAAACAAGGAGCTCTGCTCAGAGCAGCGCCCAGTCTAGCACCCAGCTGCTGGCAGCAGCAGGTATGTTCTTTTAGGGAAGACCCTCTGGGAATGTTGCAGTCGGTAGCGACACCCATGTTTCCTGGTGGTGATAATATGTTTGCTTAAAAGAAAAGTTATAAAGGTGACCGATCCCACTCTGGGGAACCTTCCACAACGACCCACAATGAATCATCGGTTGTGACATATGATAAAATGAAATAAAGCTCGGTGCTGAGCAGATCTGGTTCACTCCTGCGATCAAGTAAAAACATCAGTTAGAAACAATCCGTACAGACACCTTTCTGAGCACAAACCATCCAAAAATGTACAAAGACTTATTTCCTATCTTCCCCCCCCTTAATATAAAGTGGCAGAGAAGCAACTTTGGGCAGATCGTCTGAAAGCAATACACTTTGCACTTCAGGGGACACAATGCATGAAAAGAAATAAGTACATTGCAGTTACTACATATTCTCCGTGTGTGTATATATATATCTTTCTAAATAATATCTATGTGGATATTATAATAATATAATAATAACAGAATAATATCTATGTGGATATTATTTAAGGATTCACCCTCAGCTTTTTATTTGTTTGGGTTTTGGGGGGTTTTTTATTTGATTTTTGGAACGAGCTGCTTCAGTAGGTCTGACTCAAAGCCTGACACTCTGGAGACAAATGTGATTTATTTTCCTAGGACTAAAGAGGTTTCAGAAATCTCAGGATTTCAAAAATAAAGGAACAATGCACTTTGAAATAAATACATGGAGAGGTAGGTAAGTGGGTAAGAAAACTGCAGTGCCATAACTGTAAAAGCAACGACTTTGTCTCTAGGATTATCTGTGAGAAGTGTGTCCCCAGCGTGCCCTGGCTGAAGTGAACATCCACGCTCCTGGCACAGATTCAGAGACTTGTAAGGTCATAAATAAAACTGAAGGTCTAATCATTAGTTAGCACATAGCACAATGATGTAATTTCCATCAGTTTTGTTTATAATTTGTATGTCTTAGTAAAAAAAAAAAAAAAAACCACGTATTTTAAGTTTCTATAGTAGAAAACGCATATCAGGCTTTGCATAAATGTTCTAAAACGTAATTGTTAGTGAGCCAGAATAGTCCAGATCTTGGAAAATTTTTAGGCCTGGCTTCTACCTCTGGTGACTTCATTTCATTATACCTTTGTCAGCTTGCTTGAAAACCCTTCTGTCACCCCATCCTCCCTCCAACCCTGCCGAGTATGTTCAGGAACTGAGACACTCTACAGTTTCTCTTTGATATTAAAGAGATTGAGCTTTGAGAGCTCTTTTTAGACATGCTTTTCCATTCCTTTGATCATTTTTATGGTTTATCCAAACTCTTTCCACTCAATTATTGGTGTCGTGGAGGGTCTTCCAGAAATAGCCATACCAACCTCAAATAAATATTCTCTCTCCTATTGAAGTTGGTCCTATTTCCTCATTCAAGAACTACATTAGCACTTTTGACAGCGGTGTTACACTGTGAGCTCATTTCCACCACAACTCCCAAACCTGTTTGAGTCACTGCTTTCCAGAACAGCATTTGCCACCCTGAAGGTACAATGTTCATTTTTTTTTCTTAGATGTTTGTCCATAATTTTTTCATTCTTAGAATTCGTGTTCTTTTCCTATGGGTAGTTTATCAATTAACACATCCTTATTTCCCACTTACGGGCCTCACATGGATTTCCCTTCTTCCATGAAGAAAGCTGTGCCTCGCAGCACTGTGTACAGATAGTCCAGCTCTCTCGTTGATCTTGCACAGATACCCAAGACTGCTCCGACATCTTTCTTCCATATGGTACACGATGTCTGAGTCGCTGATGCCAGTTTTTTCCACACACAGACAAGAAAAATGCAACCAATATTATTTTCTATTTCCTCATTTCTAAAAGAGGCACATAAGTGCAACAAATTGATTTGCATTAAGTAGCTGCAAATTTCAATGGCTCCAACTGTTATTATTTGTCCATGCCACAGTCAGGATAACATGACCTTGCCCGGATGTGGAAGGAATGTCCAGAAACCTCCGTATCTCCCCATAGCCATCAGTGACCACCCCAAAAAGGTCTCCCCTCACCCCCATTCAGCACTTTCTCAGCTGTGGCAGGCCAACATGTGTCACCAGTACACAAGTGATACCTTCAAGCAGAATTTATGCTTATTAGCAGACAAAGATTAACATGAGTCAGAACTCTCTAGTTTAGGATGTCAACGATACAGGCAAGCAGAAGAGTAGGATGTTTAGAAGTTCCATTACACATGGAAAACAAATAAAAGACTTTTATCGTTCTTCTTTAAATTTAGCCCTTTAGTCACAGCCCCTTAAAGTTTCCCTTTTGCAGGTCCTTCTGCCATCAGCTAAGGAGGAATTCTTGCCTTCTCCATGGCACCCAAGGGAAGCAGGGAGCCCCTGAGGAGGCATCTCCCAGCTCTTCCCCAACAGTCCCTTAGATATATCATCCTGGATTGGTCACCAAATCTGATCACCACAGCTGTACCCCATCTTCAATGCATGTACTACACAGTAGGAACCTCCACCAACACTACACCTCCTATTACTCACTTGGCTTTCCATCCACTGCAAACAGATATCATATGGCACTCAGCACTTCTTCTGCTTCCATTACCTTCGCTGTGGAAACTCTCTGTCCTCTGACTTTCAAGCAAGTTGCTTAAAATTCATCAGCAGGAAAACCTAGAGAGTGATTTTATTTTCATTTTACCATCAGGTGTAAATCAACTATTGTGCTTATTTATCACATTGCCATCACTGCCTGAATGATTGTTGTTGCCCAAAGCATTTCTGAAGCTAATCCACCATCAGCCTCCACCAGTCACAGATCAAATATCTCATAACTTATCTCCTATTAAAAAAAATAACTTCACCTCTTAAATGTCTTGAGGGTAACATGAAAGCCAGTTTGTCACTGAATGTGCAAATAGAACAAAACCTAAGACAATAGAGGCTTTAGAGTGACTACAAATAGGAAATCTCACATATCCATGTCTGTAAAGTCTGTATCTAGTCATGCCAAGGAAAAGAGTAGAAGGACATGTCAAAAAACTAGTGCCTCTTAATTATTCCATTCACTATTGGGGTAAAATCAGATATTAAAAACCCTTTACCTTCCACCAGTCAATCAGAAGACAGGTACTGAAGTTGCTTTAAATCAAATGGTCTGAATAACTTACCACAAAGCATTTAACATGCCGGCTGATGAACAGGGAGCTTCTCATGTCTGAGATGTGCATTCAGCACTGAGCAAGAGGAGCACTCCTTCCCTCTGCAGTCCTTAAGGCAGGAATCCAGTATTCCTTCTGTAATCAGTGGACTGACTGATGGATTGATTGATTGATCAATCAATTGATCCACCTACCCACCCATCCAAACACAGCCCCACTGTTTCATCCCATACTGGTGGAACCAGTTGCTCCTTGAAGGAAGGATACCTCTGCTTCTAATGAAAAATTAGAAAACTAAACAGAAGAGCCACGTGGATAACTGAAGAACTGGGAGAAAAGTAATTTATACTCATTAATTCTATGGGCTCAACCTGTTCACCTGAGCTGGGAGAATGTTAGGAAGCTACTTGCTCATCCAAGCACCTCTTGGGAGGGGGGGGGGGGGGG
>VYXH01004232.1:110253-125353 GCA_013397275.1 Burhinus bistriatus
GAGTGCATATGTTGGTGGTGGGGGGGGGGGGGGGGAAAGAAAACAAAGGTATTTTCCACAGTGAAGAGGAAGGTTTAGAAGCATTCTGTTCCTAGAAACTGAAATAAGATAAATTTAGATAACAACTTACCAGACACTTTATCACTTGGTTTAATTAAGAATTAAGCAGTGAAATCCAGGCAGGATCTATAGCCTGTTGTAGAATTCAGACCATATGACCACAATGATCTTTTTTAGCTTTTGTAGGCCTGTAGCTTCATTACAGTTTTGCTCTCTCCTGGATATTTGGCAGCACATTGTTTATCCAGGGGCTTCTGGCTACTCTCTCAAGAGCTCTTCTAAATCATCCGTTCAATAGTCACTTCTCAATCCATTGTAAACATACAGTGATGAGCACAATAGCTCTGTTACAGGCAATATCCATGAAACAATTTACAAGAACCACATCATTCATACCAATCATTACAAACAGGCATAAAAATTATTGATTCCCTGTGCCTTTTCCACTTGGGTAGGACAACAGCTCCCATCATTCAGAGTTGCTTCTTTTGACGTTAGTTTTGTCTAAGTATTTCTATTATTACAGTTTATTTTTACTTTTAAAATTCACTCCATCCTCAACTGTGGCATCTAACATCTGTATGAAAGTGAGACAAGGATCCAACCTTTTGCTTTATATGCACCATCACACTGGACAGTTTTTAAGAGGGTGTAGTTTTGTCTGGGTTTGGAGTTGGGGTTTTTTTTAATCTGTGTTAGTTTTGAATGTGAGAAGTGGCATAGCAGACTGGCTGACAGACATACGTCTAATTCATTCCTAATATCTCTGACTTTGGAGACTGAATAATTATCTTCAGGCAATCTATTCCAGTGCTTCTCTATCCTGCACATTGGAAAGGTTTTCTGTATGTCTCATCTCAACCTTTTCTCCTGTCATTCAAACCTCTGTTTATTGTCCTGTCCCTCTTGAACAAAGAACGCGGCACCTGAGCAGAGAGGGGTGGCTGCGAAAGAGCAATAGAAGGGAGGAGAGCAAGCAGCATAATTTATAGTGAGTTATACTAACTGTGACAGACAAGTTTTTCTTCTAATAGGACTCTTCCTTTTTAGTCCAAATAGAGTTGATCTCCGAACGCCAGTGAGTCTGGGCTTCTAGCTGCCATAAAGAGTGAGTCTCACCTTTTGTACCATCTGGAAATTTGAGCTATGATGGCACAGTGGACTCATCTGAAGATCCTCAAGATGGAAATTTATTTTCTTCCTTTTCAGCCCAACCGAGCTCAAGTGGTTTTGGTCTAAACAGTGTGATATACAGTCTAATTACAGGGGTTTTGATAGATGAGTGTAGCTGCAGAGAGAAAAATAAATGCAGAGTGGTTTGAAAGAGTCTGTGCTGAGCTGTCCCCTCCCTTACTGACACACACAGAGAGTTAAAAATTACGGCATTTATATATATATCTACAAAAAAAATACATACCGCATCTGTAAATCAGGGATGTTAAATAGATACAAGCCCAATTATCCCTGTCACTGCATATTCCTACACATGGCAAATCTTTTTAGATTGTCTGTGTGCCTTGTTTGTCTTTCTTAACTGCTGCCTAGTCATCAGGAAGCCCCAAACAGTTTGAGGTCATAAGAGGGGTTGATACAGCCCGTACAACTTTAGCAACTGCATCTGTGTGTATGGTTATCAGACACAGCTAAAGGAAAGGATCAGCTTTCTTCCATTGATCAAATTACAACTATTCTTAACAGGAATAGACTGTAGAGGATGCCATCAGCTTCCTATTGATGCTTTTGTAATACATATACACGATGTGAGATACTCAAAGGTCTGAAAGCTGTAAAGCCTCCTGCTTCAGCTAATGAAATGTGTTTGAGAACACCACCCATCCAGAATTTGAGCACTGCAGTCCTCCAGGATTTGAGGACTTGAAGGATGACTGTTATGTTGTTCTTTATTTAATGAAGGAACAGGTAACATTAGACACAAGAAGAATAAAGCTCAAAGTCAGTACAACTGAGTTTACTACAGAGATGGAACGTGTCTCAGATACTCTGAGAATTGCCTTCTTTTTTCAAAGAGGGAAGTTTAATACAATTTTCATTGTAGCTCATTTTACTTTTATTGAAAATATAATAAAACAGTTCAGTGTTTGATAAAACAGTTCCCTCTTTCCAGGGACAGGGCATCTACCACCTCTCTGGGCAACCTGTGCCATTGTTGCACCACCCTCATCATAAAAACTTTCTCCCTTATATCTCGTCTAAATCTACCCTCTTTCGGTTTAAAGCCATTACCCCTTCTCCTATTGCAACAGGCCCTGCTAAAAAGTTGGTCCCCATCTTTCTGTAGCCCCTTTAGGCAGTGGAAGGGGCTCTAAGGTCTCCCCGGAGACCAGGCTGAACACCCCCAACTCTCTCAGCCTGTCCTCACAGCAGAGGGGCTCCAGCCCTCAGAGCATCTTTGTGGCCTTCTCTGAACCCGCTCCAACAGGTCCATAATCACATACGTTAGTAGGATGCTTTTAAAACTGTGCAGTTAGATGTAATAACAGTGTACTAGTATCCAAGCATCCTTACAAAATTCAAGAATATTTGACCCTTTAAGCATTGATAGAAAAAGATCCTTTTGCCTGATAATTTCCAGGCTTATCACAAGTGTAAACAAAATGTTCTCACATTTATCATCAACATGTATGAGGGAATGGAGGCCCGCACCAATTTCCGTGTTGTCATGTCAGGTGGAGTATAAAGAAATTGTGTGTATAGGACAGTATCACTGGAGACATTGCTAGGTCACATGATATCTTAAGCAATGACATTTTGTAATCATTTTATTATTCTTTGCTGGCATCCATTCTAATTTAAATGCATTTTTGCTCCACGTGGGTAACCAAAATTGGACACAATCCTCTAAATGAAGATCAGTATCCTGCACACAATATTAAATGCTTTCATATTTCTGTTACAAACACTTCTCTTGATACACCCTAGAATTAAATTTGCTAGTTTGCTTTTTTCACAGCTGCATCATATTGTCACTTTTGGTCATGCTGTGAGCAATACATCCAGTTCTTCCCCTTCTATAATTTGGAATCCAGAAGTCATTAACTTCAGAAATTTTTTTGCTCTCAAGCTTAAGTGTTTGAACTTGGCCTCTGCACTGTTGCATCTCATCTCATCCAGTTTCACTGCTTCATTCCTCAGGATTATCCAGCTGGAGATGATGAGGACAAGGTAGGGAAACAAGGAAAGAGTGCAAAAGGAAACAGAACTAAATGCATGAAAGGCAAGAGAAATTTGTCTAAAGGAAACTGCATCAAAAGCAACAGGGCACAGTGGATCACTGAAAATGAAAGAAAACAAAAGACAGAACCAGAAAATAGAAATAAAAGGAGTAGGGGAGCAAGAAGGGTAGACTGAGTTCAGTAACTTAAAAAAAAATTGAAGTTAAAGAAACTTAACATACTGCATCTAACACTACAGAAGTCTCTCTGGTGCACTTATCTCTGTACAATATAGACAGATATATAGTTTTAGTAAACTGATTGTGGTTTTGGTATAGAGAAACTAGAGAAAAGACAGTGCTCCTTGTGCTCGGCCCCTGTAGTTGGGAATGAAAAAAATAAATACAGGAAAGACCGGAGGCAAGAGCCTGGAAGAAAGAACAAAAAGGAATGAGGATGAACTGAGAGAAGCCCTCCAATGCCACTTGCCAGTTTGACTTTGGTCAATAGTATTTTACAGCTTTGTTTTCAATTTAAAGGAGAAAAGAAGCAGAAATTTGGGTGTAATGTACTGGCATCCCATAAAAATTTTAGTCATGTCATGGCATGTTTTTGTTTAAAAACAAGTTAAGATTGCACCATTTTATACAGGCGAATAAGGATTTAAACCCATATTATAAAAAGGGAAAGATGAGCTCTTGTGGCCACCTGGCCACAGCAGGGAGGAGCTTGCTGTCCTGCCACCACACCGTGCTCCATGCGAGGGTCTCCACCGGCAGCAGGAACACGTGCTTGTCTGGCAGCAGTTTGGGCAGATCCATGAAATCCCTCAGTGAAAGGTATATAACCACTGAGCTTCACTTGCAGTCCTGGCTCCAGGGTAATTTCTAGAAAGCCTAAGGGAAAATATTTAGGCTGGAGAAGAAACTTAGCACTAAGTAGAGGTATTAGAGGAGAACTATAAAAGTAGTCTCAACTATTACCCTTAAAAGCAAAAAGGCTTGGATCTAAACTTGCTTGAAGTCTGAAAATTTGCTTTTCAGCTACAGACACGTCTGTCTTCATGAATAGCACATGGATCATTTTTTAACTGAACGGAGGTTAGACCCAAGCACCACAACTGTGCGCTTTGCGTTTTTTTAAACAAGCCAAAATGCAAAGGTAGAACATGAAATAATGAACAAAGTATCAGACTGCAACAGAGTCTCAAAACATGGAACCTGTTTTCCACAATCACAGGCAATTTTTTAAGACCGAATCAGAAAAGTTAAGTTAGAATGGAAGATGCCCAGAAAAAACTACACAAATGACACTATCAAATAAGTGATATTTCCTCTGGCCCTTGACTAACACAAAATAAATATTGGGAAGAAAAAAAAAAAAAAATCAAGAATCATTGACTCTTATAAATATGCAATCATGTTCAGAAAAAACGCAATGGCTATTATGGTTTGTGTAAAATGCATGTACAATGATTTTTACCGTTAGGTACAAAGGATCCACATAAACATAAATCCAAATTCCTGATTCAATGTCAGAACTCATCGGTAAGTAGAATTAACATTGCTTTCATGGCTTCCAGAACAGCTGAGTTCAGCGGAACTCAAATGCTGTGGTGATTATAAACGCCGGTGATTATAAACGCCAGTGATTTGACCCAGTGGAAACCAAACCCTGCAGAGACGTGCCCATGCAAGCAGGTGCAAACAGCAAGGCTGGCGGTAACCAGGAACGTTATCTCCAGGCAATGTGGCAGCATCTATTGTACTACACCTAGTTGTACTGAAGAAAAGAAGAAAACTGGGAGTATTTTGAGGATTTCCTATTATGACCAGTAGCAGATGGGGATATACAGTGTATTCCCCACAGGAAAAAGCTTTTTATACTGACCCTACGCTCCAGGTGAAAGGGAGGGGATGGATACGCGCACAAGGAGACCCACCATCCTCCACCTTTGCCATGGGTAGTGAGCCATAAAAGTACTTTTGCAGTGATGATTATGGGTAGTTTGGTGAGGTCATAGTTATGTTTAAGTGAAAGTAAGTAGCACATTCAGCATCCCATGCGTAGGGGGGCTGTGAACGGGGGAGGCGCACTGGAGTTCAGCAGGCAACCAGCCTGAATCTTGACACTTAACTCTCAAGGCAAAGACACCCTGGAGACACTGCTTGAGTCCGGGTGAGACTACTACAGATGGCGCGACAGCAGTGGTGATACCCTGCAGGGCACGCTGCTGGCACTGCCATGGTGCACCACCCAGAAGGAGGATACGGGCATTGGGTCTCAGCCACAGGGGGTGCCCTGGGTGTCCCCTTGAGCCTCACACCTCTGGGAGGTGCACAGTTTGGGGTGCCATGTCGCTGGTGACGGTGAGGAAGGAGTTAGCAGACTCAGTGGCATCCAGAAGGACAAGGATCTTGATGTCCGCATCAAGAGGAAGCAGTGGGAGACAGTCACCAGAGACACCCTCCTGGAGATGCAGGCCCCTATCTGCCAAACTCCAAAGGTTTGTTGTTTGCTGGGGACTGAGATTTGGGAAGTCGCAGACAGACTGCCAAGGTTCTTCTGGACCCTCGTGCTATTACCCGTTGCTGCTCAGCCACACAGCCAAGACAGCCAAGGCAGGCTTTGAGCATATCCAGAGCGACTCAAGCAGTCAGTGGAGCAGAGGTATATAAAAAGATGAAGTACTTGATGTCTTCCCCAGAGTGGTCAGGTCTGCTTTTGGCCTGAGCCTAGAGGCAGAGCCTCTGGGAACACGGCATTACCCGCTGCAGAGGAGGATGCAGCACAGAGGGCACTTAAACCAACCAGCCAGACAAGTCCATGGGACCAAGCAAGGTGCATCCCAGGGTGCTGAAGTTGCTGGTTGATGCTACTGCAAGGCTGCTTGCTTTGAAGGGTGATGGCAACTGGGGGATGCTCCTCAAACCTGGAAAAAGGAAACGTCACATCCATCTTCAAAAAAGGCAAGAAGAGGATCCACGGAACTACAGGTCAGCTGGGCTGACCTCAGTCCCTGGGAAGGTGGTAAAGCAAATATTCCTTGAAGCCATTTCCAGCCACAGGAAGGACAAAAAGGAATTGCGAAGAGCAAGCATGGATATACCCAAGGCAAATCGTACCTGACCAACCCGATTGCCTGAATAGCTTTTAATTTTTGTACATAGCTTAGGGAATTGTGCTGGGAACTAAAACTTGTTTGGCACAGTTCACAACAACAGTTGTTGCATGTATACACCTTCCCATTATATCAAGCCACACCAGACATCTCAAGGTCTTTTAAGGCATCCACTAATTCTTGCTTTTTTCCTTGCATTCCCTCTTTTTCTGTCCTATCCTTTTCAAAATGGGAGCACAGCAGCAGAGCAAGTTTTGCCAGCGAGTTACTGAGCAATGTAACACAGTTTTCAGTATTTTATATTTATTTTACATTTCTTATTTTTTATTTTATTTTATATTTCTTTGTTCACATACATTTCCTTTTTCTAAGCAGCTGTTTTCAGCTATTTATGATGATGCCAGTTTATTTATGAGTTGGTCCAAATTGGTCTGACCTCCTAAGAAAATTTCAACTTGTCCCTTCCAGTGTTTATGGCAGACTTTATGTATGAATGTCTTGAACTGTTCACTCTGTTGTTATATGAGGATAAATCTCCGAATAGAGTGAAATCAGCTGTGACAGGAAATGAGTTCCCCTCAAAAGTGTTGAATGTACAGGCTGTTTCTGGGGAAATCAAATTTCTTCATGAAGACTTTTAATATGACATCACAAAAAATAGTTTAAAAAGAGACAAAAGCTGTTTCACATCATCTGTCATTTTCCAAATTTACATTCAGGAAAAAATGCTTGTGAAGGCTAACAATTGGGGTAAATATTAAAATATTTTATTTACATATTAAACATAATAAGCCAAAGCACAGAGGAAATGGCATAGAAAAGGGTACTGCAATCTCTCATGGCAGTCAACAAACTTTCAAGTGCTTGGCTTTCTTTTGTTTTGTTTTTAAATATACTTCTGTCATTCCCTTGACAATAAAAGGCACTAACACATGTTAACTGTTTACTTACATAATTTGCTGAAGTGCAGCTAAATGTCAGTGCTAACGTTCACTGGTTAAGGATCTCAGCGCTGTGCGAGACTAAGTCCCCATAAAAAATAACTAAAAAAATGTTAAAGTTCTCCTAGTACATTTTAGCTTCATTAAAGCAATAAATGGTAACCCTCTAAAGATACTACTATTTAAGCAATTTACTTAGGAGCTCAATAGGCAAATAAACTCTTTTGAAACTAAGCGTTCATAAAAAAGCAGATGTGAAGCTTGCTGGAGCCAAGGAAAATAGTTTGATTGGCTTAAACAGTTTCTGATGAGTCCCAGAAGGAAAATTAGGAAAATAATGAGCAAAATTGGAAAGTAAATGTCTCTTTAATGCCAAAAAAAAAACCCCAAGAAAAACAAAAAGCAAACTTGGGCAAGGGCTTTGTGATACGATGCAAAAGATGAAACCCAAGATTACAAGCACCTTTTTTCTCATCTTCACTTCTGATGCCACTTTCCACCTCTTTCACCTTTTCGTGAGCTCTGCTGCACACATCTAGCAGGCTTTGCCGCTCTAAGGAGTGCTACCTTTCTACCAGTTGGTAGAGTTTTCACCCATATATGCTCTTTTCTACTCTTTTCCAGGTTCAAAGAGTCACTCAAAGCCTGTAAAATTCCTACCACCGAAGTGCTTTTGGCAAAAAAAAAAACCCAAAACCACATGCACAAGAGTTCAAATCAGCACATGCAGCTAGGTTTGCTTTTTAACACTAGAGCACGTTCAGATGTCACTCTGTTTGAAGCGAACAGATGCGAGCTGTCAAACTTTACTGTTCTGTTACGCTTGCACAGGCGCAATCGCATTCATTGGCAGTTTTGCCAAGATAAGGACAAGGAAGTACAATGGGAACAACATTTTGGGGCGGAAGAAGTTTATTTAAACAGTACTTTGGGGGCATGTCGACATTGTTTCCAGCAGACAGTTATGTGCCAGCTGTGCTAATGCTCCAGATGGGCAGCACACACTGATCTGAAAATCATAGATATGTTATGGAGCATATCCTGCAACTAGGCTAAAAAGTTGCTTAAAAACAGCAAAATGTACAGCGTGAACACCACTATGTGCAAATCTAAACAGCTTCCAGCTCACAGCTTGCTCTCTTCACTCCGGCTCAGAGCATGGAAATAATTAGAGCCCAAATGTCTACATCTACCTGCCATAGACATGCACTGCACCACATGATCATAGAATGGTCTGGGTGGGAAGGGACCTTTAAAGGCCATGTAGTCCAACCCCCTGCCATGGGCAGGGACATCTTCCACAGGATCAGGTTGCTCAGAGCCCCGTCCAGCCTGATCTGGAATGTTTCCAGGGATGGGGCATGCACCATCTCTCTGGGCAACCTGGGCCAGTGTTTCACCACCCTCACTGTAAAAATAGCGTGCTTAAAAAAATCTTAGCTTGCTTAACATTTAAGTAATACGTTCTGTTTGACCAACTCCATATTTGGAAAACGTAGAGAAGCTTTCGGGAACACATTCAGCTCTTTTATGAATTTTAAGCATATACCTAGAATATGAACATCATCAGGGATACTCAAGTTGGTAAAATTAGTTAAATAAAAAGAAGTTCTAATTTTGGCCTGAATGGTTATGATTATGACCTAAACGGTTATCTAAAAAGCACGTGTAATACAGTCTCCATTTAGCAGCAGTGATTAGATTGAAGCTCTTCCAATGCAGAAATTCTTCATCTTTTAACTCTTTAGTAATTAAGTCATTACAACCAGATTAATTGCTCAGAACATTTGGTTTCACTCCCTCTTTTTACTGCTACTAGTAGCTTTTCACTGACAAAAAGCTACCCATAAATTGAGAGGCCGGTAGTGCCTCTGGGGGAAGGCTCCCATAACTCCGACACAGCGTGAAACTAATGCACATGGAAATAAAAATCAACTTCGAACTTCAACAGTGTTAAGAATCTACAAGAAAAGGAGACCGGGATGGTGCTACGCTCTGTGCACCCTCTATAGCTGCACTGCGCCACACCGAGGTTGGCCAAGGCTGGTGGCCTTCTTCCAAGGTGTATGGCCACATCCTGCAAGGTTCAGGTTTCTCCAGAAGTATGCTCAAATCCCATAGGCTTTGTTACATCTCAGAAGTTATTAAGTACATACTAAGCCCCAAGGCCCATAAATGCTTTACAGCACTGGGCCTTTTATGACTTCCATGAGTTATGGCTGGGATCAGAGCCGCCACATCAGGGTATAATAAAACAAGATATTTCTTCATTACTTATTTTCAAATGGAGAAAACTAATAGGAAACATAATTTGTGGGGTTTTTTTAAATATTATTATTTTTCTAGGTTTTCTAGCACAAAATTGTAAACAAGATTTTCTGGGAAAAATCTGATGATGTGATTGATCTGTCAGAAGTGACAGCAGAAGTTCTTCTCCCCTTGGTCATACAATCAACATCACTGTAAAGCTCAGTGGGGAGAACTCACAGATTTTGGGAAAACAGTTTTTTGAGGATAGAATCAGGAAAAAAAGAGCATCTAAGAGAGTTATATTTGAGATAGTATTTTTCCACTGGGACATCTGCAATCTCAGGTATTCCAGCATCAGAGGAGAAGTGCTGGAAACAAAAGAATCGGCAAAGGTATGTTGCTAAAGCTGCATAACATGACAGAAAACCATTGCTGAGATTCCTATCCTTGCGTCTCTTCTACATGCAGGTTTTGACCGACTTTGGTTTTCATGACAATGGAATTTTTCCTCCCCAGGATGGAAAGTAAGAACCTCTTCCTAAGCCTAATGCTCTGCTACAGTTTGCTCAGAGCTGCTGGTTCTCACATGGTAATAGAAGAGAAGACAGAATGCACCCTGCCAAGGAGCAACAAAATGAATCTCCAAGATCTCCCACCCATCTCCATAGTAGGTTAGTAAAAGCTGCCATTTGGTGCCAAATTAACAAGATTTGCAGCAAAAACCATTGTCAGTTAATATGGCTTATTTTGATAGCTTACTGCAACATTGCCATTTCATACAAATGCCTTAGTAGTGGCAATGTAGCCACAGCATCCAAGAATGGCTATGTAGCAAACCCCAGTCTAGAGTGGAAAAAAAATAAAAATCAGACAACTTATTTGAGTTTTATGGATTTCACTTCAGGTCCTATTATACTGTAAGTCTTTTTATATTGAAGAAAAGTGTTTTTCTGTTAATATGGGCATTAAGCTTCCTTTGAAAGACTAGTGCAAATAGAAAAAGCGAATATAACTTTTACTTTTTTAGGATCTGCTCTTGTGGCAGAGAAATCAACAGTTCTCTAAGGTATTAATATAACCTCAGTTTACCTGTGTGCCAAGGAATCTTTAACCAGGGGAGCAAAAGAGCACTGCAAGGGAGAGCCAGAGGTCACCCCTTCCTCCGAGGCAGGACCAGCTGTGTCCCTACCGTTACCGGCAGGTGAACATCTCTCCCGTTAGGGCACCGCTTAACTCTGTTCTTCACAAAACTTTTTCCTAGTGTTTGCCCTAACCCTTTCAATGTAATTTAAGCCTGTTTGTTTTTTTTTTTCTTTCAAGAAACTTGGGGATAATTAGCTGCAGAACATCGTTCATAACTGTCAAAATTTTAATAATTCAAAAAATAAAACTTCTCCTGTTTAGCTCCTTCCTACAGGCTTTTAGGACTTTTGCTTAAAGCGGGTTGGTTTCTTGGCCTGTTTCCTGTATTTTCCCTGCATTCTTGCTCAGGAGAGCATTTTTTTAAGGAGAAACAGTTCCCTCACACATTCATTTCTAATGAAATCTGAACCGCTGAATCCTGAGTTAACTCAAGGTTGTTTAACTTCAAGTTCATTAAAGCTTGTGCTATTCTGCAGCCTCCCAAGCCATACCATTTCATGATCCTTGTGATCCTAGATGCCTTCAGTGTCACACTTCCAATAGTTTTTTTATTCCAATTGAAATCAGAGATATAAAATACATTCCCTTCAACTGATTTCTCTATCTTCTTGCAAAAATGTGCCCGTGCCTTAAACACGGCAGATGGGATGACGTAGCTTATCTTGCTTTGCCAACAGACATCCAAGATAGCAAAGAATCCCCTGATGCTGTCAGGTCCTCTTGCTTTGGATGCTTCTGCAGTGCCCCACCAGAACCCCTTCCTCCCTCTCTGCCCCATTTGCTCGCCTGTGAGAGCATCCCTGTAGCCTCACCACCATATGAAGCCCGGCTGCGCTGCTTTCCCATTTTCTAGTCAAGAGAGAGATGAAGCAATTAGCCAAGGTAAAAAAAAGCAATCCACAGCAGACTAAGGGGCTGCATCGCAGCAAACAGCATCGCCTCCAGCTCACCTTTACACCCGTTCTGCTCCTACATGCGCACAAACAGAATGAACATTCCACACTGAAAATGCGAGAATAATTCAAAAGAGCGGATCTTGGCACAATGCTCACCTCTTCCATAGCCCACTTGTCTTGGCTGACTGTTCCGAAAAGGAGAATACAGATGGAAAGCCCACTGTAACACCGTTGGCCAGTGCTGCGCTCGCTTGCTTGGGGCACGAGGCATTCCCAGAGGTATCCCAAGGCCTTTCTGCAGCCCACTTGTTCAAAAGCGAGAGGCCAGCCTGGTCCTCCACTACCCCATACCTAAAGAAAACTGAAAAAATACAAACAGAATAGTAAAACTGAGACATATCGTTCCCCTTTTTCTCATTCAATAGAATCTGACCTAAGTTTTCAAATAGTTTATTTCGGAGCTGAAACGGCACATGTTCAAACCTTTCTGGGTTTTATTTCAGACAACCAGGAACCACATTAACTCTATCACTTATCAAAACTAAAATAATTGAATTATAACTTGATAAACTAAATATAAATTAACTGAAAGCATGCATTAACGCATAGGCCTATGAAGAGCGCTTGAAAGTCCGTAGCCATGACCTTTCAAATGGGTGGAGAAAGAAGGTGCAGGAGAAAGGACCCGCGCTGTCGTTGTTTTGGGGTTCAGGTTACCGGACCAAGGGACCCTCCAGCCTTGCTGAGGGCAGGGGGGTGACAGCACATCGTGTCATTGTCACTGAAGTGAGCTGAGAATAACGTCACCTGCCTCGCTCCAGCGTATTGTGAGACATAACTGGAGGCCCGTCCTTTTCCCCTGATTTTTGCCAGGCTCTGTGCTTTACACAGCAGCTGGATGAAGAAACAGAGCCGTGCCCTTCACAGCACTGGGTGCTAAAAGGAGCGGGAAGAGTCGCTAGAGGGAGAGAGTCCTGCAGAGGACGGAAACAGGTCAAAGTGGGAGAAACCAATGCAAAGAGGGAAAGCAGCTGGAAAAAGCCTCCAGGAAGGAGCGGGAAGGGGAAGGACAGAGGTGGCTCCTCTAGTGCTTCCTCTGCCTGCAGCCCCAGCAAAACCCCTGCAGCACTCCAGGGGGATGCGCGTGCTAATATTTATTACAAAAACAGTGTCATGTCAAAAGGCTGACAGGCTGGTCTGCCCCACCACCGCCACGGAAACAATTAATTTAGCAAATATTAAGAGAGTATTTAAATAACCGCAGCCTCCTATCCCCGTCAATTTCTTTATGATTGGTCAGCTATAATTTGTCATGCTGTTATATATCATTTATTTTTGTATGAGCTAACAGAAAAATTTCTTGTCAGCTTGACTTAAACATTTTGGATAGAGCTTCCTATCTCCGTGACATTTCCTTACACCAAGTCCCGTTCCTTTCAGTTGGCCACACAGAACAAAGGCGCTCATGTTACAGCCCAGTTTTTAAGTGTTGCTGTAGCCAGACTTGAGTGATAAAACTCATTTGTAATCAGCTGTTTATACACCTGTCAATCAATCACAGTGCTCATGGTATCAAAAGATTATGTGTTTGGCTCAAATTCAATAAAACCCAAGGCTGGAGTTAAATCACATCTTAAAAGGTAAGCGGAGGATTTGCTAGCATCAACTAGTAAAACATGAAATCACCTAATACGTGTTTTTTATAGCACTTCGAATTTCAGTTGTATCAACGGGGGTTAGAGGTGTGTGCTATCAGTATTTTCACAAGCCTGTATCACATTTTCCCATATTGTCACAGATGAGATTTGCTGGTCAGTTGAGCGGCTGTTGGAAACACGGTAGGTAAGGCATGAGGAATATGAGATTAGAGGCCAGTTGGGAAAAGCTGGTATTTTACCCAACCCAGAGGAACCATAGAAGAGACAATGACAGCACTCACCTGTCAAAAAAGCATCTCTACATTTCCCTCTCATCTGCCCACTGGGCTTCATTTTCTTCTTTAGCAAATTCCCTGGAATCATAGAATCACAGAATGATTTGGGTTGGAAGGGACCTTAAAGATCACCCAGTTCCACCCCCCCTGCCGTGGGCACGGACACTTCCTGCTAGACCAGGTTGCTCCAAGCCCCATCCAACCTGGCCTTGAACCCCTCCAGGGATGGGGCAGCCACAGCTTCTCTGGGCAACCTGGGCCAGTGTCTCACCACCCTCAGGGTGAAAAATTTCTTCCTGAGATCTAATCTAAATCTCCCCTCTTCCAGTTTGAAGCCATCACCCCTCGTCCTGTCACTACATGCCCTTGTAAAAAGTCCCTCTCCAGCTTTCTCGTAGGCCCCTTTCAGATACTGGAAGGCTGCTGTAAGGTCTCCCCAAATAATTCAAGTGCATTTACGTCATGCCAGTGGTTAAATCTCTGTATAGTGACATCATATACGCTTTAACTGTATGTTATTGAAACAATTTTCTAGGCAAAGCAATCCAGACAATCCTGTACAATTGTACTATAGAAAGTTAAACTAATGCAGAATTAAATGGCTTAACGAGCATCTTGGTTACCGACATAAAGTTTCAAAGGGCAGCACAGCAAAGCCGACATTATCTGCCAGCTGCAACTGGATCTAAACCACTAATCCTAGTTAGTACAATGCCTTTTTTAAGACGTGCTCTTACTAAGTGACAATAACTTCACACACTTGAAATATAGTTTTTCCTCCCACTGTTTCTTAGAGATGTATAACCCTGACTATAATGATGCAAGGATGATAAATGAAACCCTGCAAACCCACCCAAAATGTGTATTCTTCATTCTGTAATTCTGTAAATCCTAGCAATTATTAAATATTCCAAAAGATATGGATAGGAAATACTGGAACAGATAAGGAGCCACCATTCATCGGTGGGCGCATGTAAATTTTTTATCCCAATCATACATTCCATACAGGTAGTGCTTATTACAAACCTCACACATGCAAAACAAAGGTATCAAAAACACCGTAAGAGATTAGTGAGTTGGGAAGTGTCTCATGCTTTAACAGTCTTGCTGTGTTAAATCCCAAGAGGAGTCTTAGTCATGGAGCTTATATATAGTAATAAATAACATTAGAACTGATATGATAATAGTAACAACTGCCGTGAAGGCTATTAGCCCTCAAGGGATAGTACGAGGAAGTTCACAAATACTAGTGATTTGATCTAAAAGAGAAAAAAAAAGTTACATCAGGCATAGACCAAACCGCTGCCCCCCCAAATTTACCAGACCCAAGCTTCAACTCTACAAATATTCACAAACCTTTCAAAGCTACAGCCACATTAATGAAACACCTTTGCAAGTAACAGTTTGTAAAGCAAGACGGTAGGTGAAACAAGAAAAAAGAGCTGAGGAACTAAACAGTGGCATCATACAGATGAAGAGCTTATGCCAACTCAATAAAGAGTTTTTGGCTTGTGGAAACCAGCATACATTTGTTAATTCCTGCCAAAATTATGCAGGTAACACCACCTTCTAACGGGGGGGGG
>VYXH01004232.1:130499-152252 GCA_013397275.1 Burhinus bistriatus
AAGAAAAAAAAAAAAAAGGTGTTTCCTGATGTTTGACTCTCTCCAGTACGTCCATGCGTTTTTCTTGTACTGGGGAGCCCAAAACTGGACACAGTACTCCAGGTGTAGCCTTACCAGTGCCGAGCAGAGGGGAAGGATCACCTCCTTGACCTGCTGGCAGTCTTGACCTGATGCAGCCCAGGAGACCGTTTGCCTTCTTTTACCACAAGGGCACATCGCTGGCTCATGTCCAACTTGATGTTCACCAGGACCCCCAGGTCCTTTTCTGCAAAGCTGCTTTCCAGCTGGGTGGGCTCCAGCACAGGGTTGTTCCTCCCCGGGTGCAGGACTTTGCGCTTCTCCTCGTTGAACTGCATGAGGTTCCTGTCAGACCGTTTCTCCAGCCTGTCCAGGTCCCTCTGGATGGCAGCACAACCCTCTGGCTAAAAATACTTGCTGAGGGCACACTCTGCCCCATCATCCAGATCATTGATGAAGGTGTAAGCCAGAGCTTGTGGTTGTCAGCTAAGGAAATGGAAAGTGCTGAGACCCACCACAAGGAGCCAGAGACGTGGAAACTCAACCAGCGAAGTAGAGGATGACACATGTATGCAATGAAGGAAAATGAAAGATCCTTTCGTATGAAAATAAGGGGATTTGTTTTTCAACACATACACACGTACTTTTTAATATAGCATTTATATGTAGTGCACTTTGACAAATTTGATTTATTAATAAGCCTTTTTTGTAACTGGAATTGATTAGAAAGAGGTTATGCTTTCTTTGCCATTCATCTATCATACCAAAGAACATATATAGTCAAGTACTCTGGAATTGTTATTAGCCTTAGTGACTTTACCTTTCTAGGTAAAGATCACATTGCATGAGGTATTGATAGGATACAGAAATCAGTAAAACATGTACACCTAATATTTGCTTCCTGTATTTAGTTTGAACAGATATTTATATTGAGGATTTGTTTGCAAGTGTAAGAGTTCTCTAAAGGACCTATCTGAAACATCATTAGCACACAGATGATAAAACATATGCGTGACAAAGAGGGAGTGTTTCATTTTTAGTTGTCACATACCAAAATGTCTCCACTGAAAACTTATTGGAATTCAAGCTTAGAAACAGACCCAGTAATGCTGCATGCCAGAGTCATTTTGCTCCTAGTGACTAATGGAAATTTTACCCTAATTACAGCTTCGCAGGATTAAGCACAAATAAATCACTCTTAGCTTTCTGTTGTGGTTTGGGCCAGATTGGCCCAATGAAGACAAATGACAGATGCTTTCCCCCACCTCTCTCTTCAAGAAGAGGAAGGAGAGAGGAAGAGACTTATGAGTTTAGAAGGAACTAAACTACTCTAATGAAATATTAATAATAAAATAATAAAAATAATATAGTGAAGTATATACAAAACTGTATCAAGCTCCCAGGATGACAATCACATCACCAGCAGGCACTGGGGAAGTCCCAGACTGGACTTAGTGACAGATGGGAATTGGATTCTGCATCTGGATTCAGGATTGGGATCAAAGGCAGAGTCCTCCTTGGACACCGGCCATTGAAGAAAGAGGGCTGACCCTTTGACCCCTCAGCTTTTATACCGAGCATGAGGCAGATGGGGTGGAACACCCTGTTGGTCAGGTTTGGGTCTCCTCTCCTGTGCGCTCCTCCCACAGGGGTGACCCCTCTACGCTTTTCCGCTTCTGACGCTCCAACAGGGCAAATAAAGTTGGCTGCCTTGGTTCTTCTGGCAATAAGGATAAGCAAGAGCCTCTCTGCATCCCATTCCTTGGCATCAGCTATAAACATGGGTCTTATCACTCTGAGAGTGAACAGTTTTCTGCACAACATGCTGGTAATTCCAGCAGGTAGAAGAGGCCTAGCTAAAAAGCAAAGTTACTGAACAAAATTGGTCCTGTTTTACCTCAAACCAGGATACTTTCCTAAATATTGCCCATCTTGTGTGAATTTAAAACAAATAGTGTATTTTCCCATCCAGAGTCCTGACTTGATTGCTTATTGTCACACTCAAAGACCATAAAATCCAAGTTTATCCTGATGGATAAAACAAATGGTAGAAATTAACATCCTGATGACTGTATCCAACTAGCTCCAAACACCTCAGTTTTCCAAGCTAATTACTGAAACTGTCTGTGAGACCTCAGAAGGAAAACAAACAAGTCCCCATGTCAGTCTTCAGGATCTTCTCACAGAAGGAAAGATTTGATGGAAGGTAGAACTACTTTTTCCAAGTTCTACAGATGAGTCAACAGTATCTGCGATGCCGCTTTGGCTGAGGGTGATGAAAGATTCAATCAAGTCCCTTTGAGACGCGGAGATAGTGCAAACCTCATGATGAAATGAATTATAGGAGAACCAGACGGAGATTTGTATAACCAAACTGAGGAGCCAAGGAAGAACTTGTACACGCCATGCCCAAAGCTGACTCTGTGGGAGCTCTATTTTACAGTGCAAAAATTACATCATCGTAGTTGTATGGCAAACATGTTTCTTGGGGGATTGTGTATTGTGGGACATGCTGTTCACGAGATACTGCAGTCTTAAGGTCACTCACTGTATGGGTGTAGACATTAAATGACATCCACGGCCAATGCGAAAAAGCATTAAAATCATAACGTTTTTCATCAAAGCATTTCAAGTTGAATTAGACCATTCTATGGCCAGAAGTGACTTTACAAACACACTAAATAGACCAATTCAGCATTTGTTCACATCCAGCATCCTATTTAACTCAGAGAGGCATGACTGTGAATTGCAGAATCAGCGCTGAAAAAGAAAATAATTAAAAACGGACTCCCCTAACAAATGCATGAGCACTTCACATTTTTTTTCTGTCAACTTCTGAGCTCTGAACTGTCGCCCTTCTGGACAGCCTTCTCCATACCACGATGTCCAACATACAGAAGGAAACGCGTGGGATGGCATGCTATGGTTACTGCACTGCAAAATCCCAATTGCCCCTGTAATACCCAGAACAGATTGGTCACTGGCACTTAATTCCCAAAACTGAAAGTGAACAGCAAACAGCTACTCATTTCCAAACAAAAACATAATCTTAGATTTTTGTAGTACATTTGACAGTTGAAAAGAAATAACCGCTTCCTGTTTCAGATACAAACCATCTCAACCAGTGCATGTTTTTCTAACTGTAGGGATGAGACAAAGTCCCATGTCTCTTTTGATGTGCGCCCCATCAAAGGCAATGAGTGAAGTCCTCCAGTCAGCTGAAGGCTACAGTTAGCAAGTCCCAACAAAATCATAATAATGCAACTGGGAGCATCACAGGTGGGCCAACACATGAGCAGTGCTGAACCTCGGCCCTCCATGAGCAGTTCTTTCATCTCTGTACAATCTCTGCTCTGAGCTGTTTCAGCTTTCATTTTGCCAGTATCCAGACTCCACTATGTATTTTTCAATGGCATCATTAGCTCCCGTGATGCACAAAGCACGGGAACACACACCGTAGACCCGCAATGCATTTCCTCACTCTTAGTAGCTCCTTAGGCCTGGAAAATGGAAGCAAAATCTTGTGGGTCCTCACCCAAGTTAGTTACATAGACAGCTACAGGACCTGTTGTAATATCCCAGTACCCGTAACGTGCTTAATGCCATTCTTGAACATAAAAACTGATACAAAGATCGGTGTTCTCCGAACCCCCTTGCTTTCTAACTTCCTCACCGAGGTGGGAAGCTAGGTGCGGCTGGGTAAGGAAACCGATGTAACAAAACTCAATAACAACCGAGTGTTATTAAGCAGGCATTTTATTGCAGCGCTGGGCAGCACTGGGGATCATTCCACCGTGAGTGCTCCAACGGGTTAGCAAAGCACATCAGTTTATATACAGAAAAAAACATACATATTAATCAGATTTCTTGGAAGGGCAGTCTTTCCTAAAAATTAATTTACATAGTCCTTAGGCAGTCCATCAGTTGAACTTTGGGCTTCCTTTGTCCATATATAGTCATTGAATTCGCTCATCAGTCCTTTGGTTCCAGAATGTCTACAAGGGGGGGTCAATTTAAATTAGTTCTTTGGCACTTATCTGGTCACAATTGTCCCGAGTTCCCATTATCCGTGACTTACCCAGGAAGCCTAACGAGCTAGCTAAAAGCCCATTTAATCTCGTCAGGCAAAAGAGTACATGTTTCGAAATATCTTCTTATCAACTCTACCAAAACTATGCAAGTGAAGCTAAGAAAGATGCAAGTAAAGCTTTTGTGTATCACAGTAAGGCCTTAGTCAAGGATTGCCGGGGATTTAACCCTTTCACAATGACAACAACATCTGCTCCAGAAAGCTGCAGATTAGAGATCCCGAGATGCTCTGCTGATAACTTATCTACCATGCTTTAACAATGCTTCAGATTTCTGTAGATCCAACAATACATCAAGGATCTTGAAGTCAGCAGAAGCTTGCAGCTCTGTTGTTGATCAGCTGTTTCTAGTACATGGAACAACAGCGAGACAAGGTTTGTACCTAGGGAAGATCTGGTGGAATTTTCTTCCCCTTCCCCAGCAAATTACCCTGATCTGGGGACCAAGACACCCAAATGGCAGTCTCGCATGCTGGGCTAGCTTGGGTTTTTCTGGTCCTCCAGAATCAACACAGGTATTTTCTGCTTCTTGCACAGCTATATTTGAAGGAGCTAAGAAAAGGGATATGAAAATTTGCCCCCTCCCCCCTCCTTTTCTTTTCTTTCCTCCTCCTCCTCCGGTAACAGACTTCCACAAAAGGACCAGTTCAGCAGCATCAGCATAAGTGCCCAGTGCCACCTTCGACACACCAGGAACACCCGTGCAAGGCTGGCAGATGTGACACGGGACCTATAGGAGACCGTCCCCATCTGGAGCAGCAGCACAAGGCCAGAGACACACAGCAGGCTGCCTGAAAGAGCAATCAATCACTCGCAAAGTGCTCTTCTTAAATTTGTGGTGCCTGCAGATTACTTTCTGAGGTAATACAAAGATTTTATTGGCAAACTTCTCAGATGATATGCAGATGGCCAACATATGGCCAAGTCCCTCTCCCACCTCTCTCAGAAGAAAAAGGAGGCTTTAGTCATTTCTGCAAGATTTTTCAGTGAAATGAAAAAAATATTACAATTGCTGTATGGCATATGCTCACGTATTTCTATCCAGGAAATCCTTTGAGATGAAATCCTGGCCTGAAATATGGGAGCCCTAAAATGGCTGTAATAGTGTCATAACACAATTCACATGTGGCATTCATTTAATACGTACAAAGGCAGGAAAAGACAAAAATATACCCTCCACAGTGATCTAGTTCAGCCCCCTTTGAATCAGTGGAAATCTTCTATTGACTTTAATATACTTTAATAAACACCTTCATCGCTCACTCTCTAGCATCAGGTGGATTTAGCCAATAACAGTGTTCTCGCGGTACCCTTGCTATTTTTGGCAGTTTCCTTAGCTAAAATGTCATTCATGATCTTATATGGGCTTCTCTTCACTCTGCAAAGCTGCCTCAAATAGGTAAATGACAGTATTATACAACTTAAAACAGTAATGGCCAGAAATCAACCATGAGAATATACAGTCTCACTCTTCTTTGTGTTCCAGAACAAAGAAGTGAGGTATTTAAAAAAAAAATCAAAACAACCCACATTCAAATTCATTAAAGGCTAATGGTCATTCACCTATTGGTGAAAGAGAGCAATTCTTTAAGTCTTCTGGAATGGAAACAGGAGCAGATGCATTTAAAGTACTTCAACAGCCAGGGGCCCCTCACTCTGAAAAGGCCTCCGAACTACCTGGCAGAGCCAGACCACTTTCAGCTAGAGGAGTTTAGTATTTAAAAGACCTCCTTCCTGTAAAGCTGTGACTCAATTCATAACAGTTTCTCCATTTGGGAAGCAAATATTTGGGGCACTAAATGAGCACACCGGATGGTCCCTTTATTCTCTTCGACTTGTTCAGCATCCCTCCATCACTACTGCTTTCTGCCGAGTCCATGGGTTTGGGCAGAGATGTCGCCCTTTATCTAGATAACGGCATCTCGGTGGCAGGCCAGACAATATCACAGGCAAAGACTGCCAAAAAAGGTCAAAAGGAGTTTGCATCAAGTTACTAAATTACACATAGGAAGCAATTTTTGGAAGGGAGGAAAAACAGGACCACCAACTGTTTGTTCTGAGTGGAAATCAAGTTAATAACGCAAAGCAAATACCTACAATAAGCACCGGCTCAAAACAAAATCTGAGTCTCAGCCTGATTACTAAGCGCTTAAAGGTGCTTCCACCATCTGCAATATTGCAACTAAGAAGCTGTCCAGTTTACTTCTAAAGTGCTGCTGTTCCATCAGGGAAAAGGAGCCCATGCCTATGAATGCGGCCCATTTAATATTCCCTTAGGGAAATGATTTCCCAGTTGATGAAACCAAAACCAGAGTGCTGCAGAAAAGTAACAGGTTTGCTGAAAGGCGTCTCTGGACTCTACAGATGGAACAAGAAGTAAAAACTTTTCCATAGACTTCCTAAATATCCTAAAGAGTTCAACCTCTCTGCTACAGAATTTCAGGGATTCAGACAAGCAGAAGGCATGGCAGACCCCATCCAGTTCAAAAGGATGCTGCGGAACCTTAAACACTGTTTGTTTTCTCCCTATTAACTGCTGGAAGTATTTTTCCACATGAATTTTTTTTTTCTTTCTTTCTTCTTTCAGTCTGTTTGGTTTTATTTTTTCTAAGTTGGCATGCAAATCACAAGGACTCATGAAGGGTTAGTGATTTTAAAAAAGGAAAAAAGTACTTAATTGTAACTGATGGTTCTTACAGTTGTGCCAAGTTGTCCAGTGGCAAACAATTCTACGGCAAAAACTACTGAGGCTTTACAGTGTACATTTACTACAATTGATTTATCTTGACAAAAAAGCCCCAAAGGCTAAAACCCACAATTTGTTTCTGAGAAACTTCATATCATCTTCAAAAAGAACCAATGCTATGAAACCAAGCTCAGTCATGAATCACAGTCATCAGTGGAACACTCATTCACCCATCCTTTGTTCTCCGCTCACAGTGATCCATATTTCCTAAGGCTATCTTTATCCTTCCATCAATCTCCATTTCACTGAACATCTAGCTGTGCAAAAAAATCAAGAGCAGGACCTAGCAAGACTGTATTGCAAATCAGTTGCTTTTTTAAAATGATGGCGACTAGTGTATCTGGTCGAGTTAAATGGAGAAAAGCGCACACCCTGTACTTTCTTATCACTTCTGACTCAACAGTGGAGGAAAAACAGGGGCAAGAGTTGCCACATTTAAAAAAGAATAGTATTTTCACTGGTGACAATAAGGAAAGCATTAACAGAAAATCAACCTGAAAGACATTTGAGGAAATATGTGATTATTCTTCTTGGCCAAATCAGAGACCCGTCTAAAGACTGGGAGTACAATCCTTCATCATTCATTTCGTTTTGCTCCCAGGTTCAATCATTTTGCAGGGGCAGACTGCCCACGGTGACGGCGCTCATTACCATCCTGGGACAGCCTAACCCCACCAAAGACTGTGGGCCAGTGGAAACTACCCAAGACATTGAAAAACATGAAACTGGTCATAGCATTAAACAACAGCTTCTCCCACTGTGGTAACCAGGTCTGGTTTAGCACTACTTTATTACTGGGGTTTTTTTTGCTGAGGTACTTAAAAATCCCTGTTAAATTAATAGCTAGGAATGGCTACATTTGAGGAACAGCTAGAGCAGACTTAGGCATTTCCCAGTTCTCAGCCAGTGGTTGCCAGTATTTGGGGAGAGGGGGTGGGGGGAAAGCTGTAAATCCAAGTCAATTCCTATTTTATGAAAGAGAGCACACAGCACCTCTCCCCGTCCCTCTGACATGCTGTACACGCTTTCCCAAACTGGACCTCATTTCCGCAGAAGTTGGAAATCTCACTTCTTTGATTTTTGCCCTTCAAAACCAGCCTGCAAACAGGATCAGAGGAAGAGGCTGACGAACTGGGCTGCTCTAAGACTTACTATGTGTGCTCAGCCTGGCTGAGGACGCAAGCCCGATGAGCGCCACGGTGGCACAGCGCTCCTCACGGCGCTGGGACAGCCTCCTCACAGCACCTTCCACCGAGGACACGTGCCAGCGTACAGTTAAGTGCATCACCCTGCCTGCCTGTACACCAGACCTGTCGAGTTTCACAAATTTGAGTATGAAACTTGCATTTGTTCCCCCTTCACGCTCTCATCCCTGCCTGCGTGAAGGTGCAACGACCCGTCTCCCCCTCTCCGGCATCCTGTGTCAGATCCAGAGAGCCTGCAGCTCCCATCTCACCCCGTCTGCGTGACATCTGCTCTGCAGAGTCACACAAGTGAGAAAAACTGGAGTCTGTCGCTGTCGTATGACTCACCGCACCAGATGTGGGATGCCAGATGAGCTGATGCAGGGGGTTTCAGCGCCGAGGAGGGGGCACTCATAAGCCTCCATACCTACAGCTGCTGGGCTCTTTTTGGAGCTATCGCTCCATTCGTTAGCTCCAGCTAAAACCATTGTAAGGCAATCACAGTGGGACTGACAATCCGTATTCAGGGAATCAAGATGCTTGACCTCAGGCTAGACTGAATACTAAATTAATTGCACATAGATTAAAAACAAAAAAGAGAAAGCAGCTAAAAAATTAGTTGTAAATGATATAGTGAAACTCTCAGTGACAGCAGATGTGCTCTTGCTGATAAAAAGCAAGCAAGCAATGAGGCCGAGTGATTTTATGGAATCATTTAGGTTGGAAAAGACTTTTAAGATCATAGAGTCAAACTGTAAACCTAACACTGCCAAAACCACCACTAAACCATGTCCCCAAGTGCTACACCTACCCGTCTTTGAAATACCTCCAGGGATGGTGATTCCACCACTTCCCTGGGCAGCTTGTTCGAATGTTTGACAATGCTTTTGGTGAAGCAATATTTCCAAATATCTAATCTAAACGTCTCCTGCCACAACTTGAGGTCATTTCCTCTTGTCCTATCACTTGTACCTTGGGAGAAGAGACCAACCCCCACCTGGCTACAGCCTCCTCTCAGGGAGCTGTAGAGAGCGAGAAGGTCTCCCCTCAGCCTCCTCTTCTCCAGGCTGAACAACCCCAGGTCCCTCAGCCGCTCCTTAGAAGACTGGTGCTCCAGACCCCTCACCAGCTCCGTTGCCCTTCTCTGGGCACACTCCAGCCCCTCAGTGTCTTTCCTGAAGTGAGGGGCCCAAAACTGAACCCAGGATTCAAGGTGGGGCCTCACCAGTGCCGAGTACAAGGGGCAATCACTGCCCTAGTGCTGCTGGCCACACTATTGCTGATGTAGGCCAGGATGCTGTTGGCCTTCTTGGCCACCTGGGCACACTTTTCCTTCAATATAGATCAATACCCGTTGAGAAATTAGCAGGGAGTCAGGACATGAGACAACAATATATGTTATTTAGAGTAAATCAGCTGCTACACCAAAGGTCCTGTTTCAAAGTCTTCCATCCATTCTGGAAAGCTGAAACAGAAGTCAAATCTGCATATTTTACTGTAAAGGTTATTCAAAATTGCCCTTGAGGAAGAGTTCAAACTGAAGCAACACATGAGTTTGGCCAAAGTATAGCTCATGCCATAGCAAGAGGTAAGATCACCCCGCTTAGGAAGGGAGGCTGCCAAGCTGTATCCAAACAGTGGCCACGCAGCGCACAGTAACAGCTGGACAAAGATATCAGACACCCTCTTGCATTAACTGCCAATTCATAAACCATACTGTTGACAGGTACTGGGCATAGCGTTCCTTCTGCAGGCTGCACTAAACCACAATCGCCCTGCAGGGAGTGGAAGGGAGGAACAGAAGTTCTGCCAATGGTTTTATTAGGGTCTGTGTTTCATCTAGTCCTCTCCAACCAATAAAACAGAAGATCTAGCAGAATGTATTCCAAATATAAATTTTATATTTTATCAACTCAAACCATGTTTCAAGTCAAATTCCCACATTGTTAACTTGCTTAAACTACTGTATTCTTAGCAGCAAATCACATTTTCATGAGTTTGGTCCATGAAAATGCCGTGCTAGGAAGTCGCTAGACGGTTCTCTTCCTTCTCACAGTGATGCTTTAGTGCCCGGGCCCAGGGCCTTGCAGAGCAGATGAGAGCTTTCAGATCTGGTCAAGCTTCCCCGACTCCTCTATGGAATCACAATTCCATGACCTATATATGCATATACACACACAAGTAGATTTCTCTACACATTAAACGCATGAATTCTGCAAGCCATCTGTAATGAATGCAAACAGAAATGGGGCGCAGGGAAAGGTCCTGACCCACTACCCAACATACAAAATGACAACAAAGCATCATTAGCACAGAAGCACTTGTTGCTAGGCCCTACTCAAAAACACTCTTGACAAATCTTCCCCCAAAAAACCCATTTCAAACAAAAAAAGCATGCTGCTATCTCTATCACCCAGTGGAATCTGTATTTTAGATAAATTCAGGGTGTCAGCTAGCCCTTTCATATTTAACTTCTGTGGCTGCAATTCTTTGAGAATTGAGTCAAAAATTTCTGGGTTAGGTATCAGAGGACAGACCAACTCAGGTAGTACTGTGGTGGGCAGCCGACAAGACCACCTGACCAGAACAGGAAGTAGCTGAAAATGTCTTTAGATAGCTGGAAAAAACCTCTCAATAGCAAACCCTGGCAGACTTCATGTAAGCCACTCTAGCATCTGCTGGAAAGGCAGTAGGTTTGTGCACAGGCAATCCAGGAGATTTATGGAGGCCATCAAGGCCAATTTCTTGACACAGATGGTCAAGGAGCCAACTAAGGGAGATACTCTGCTGGATCTGTTACTCAAAAAAAAACCCCAAACAAAACTGATCAAAGATGGAAAGGTGAAGGCAGCCTTTCCTCCGCAGACTGTGAAGTGTAAGGTCCTTGACTGCCCATGCAGTAAAGCAGCCAGAGATTATCCAGAGCTGTATCAACAAAAGCAGAGCCAGCAGGTCAAGAGGAGGGATCCTTCTCCCCTGTTTGGCACTTTAAAGACACCTGCATCCAGTTTGGGCTCCCCACTATAACAACAACATTGACATACCTGAGAGCATCCATCTGAGTACAAAGGGCCACCAAGATGATCAGGGGGCTGAAGCATAGGATGCACAAAAAGACTAAGACCTGGGTTTGTTCAACCTGGAGAAGGTGAAGGGGGATTTACTGCTGCCTGACTACTTAATGCAAGCATACAGCGGAGATGGAGCTAGACCCTTCTCAGATGTGCAGAGGGATAAAATGAGAAGCAATGAGCATAGACTGCAACAGAGGGAACTCCAGTGCAATGTACAGAAAAATATTTTCATCTAGAGGATGGTCAAATATTGGGAGACAAGCCTAGGGAGGTTATGTGATCTCTGACCCCAGAGACAACTGAAACTTACCTGGGCAGGCTGATCTCCAACCCGATCTAATTCGCCCTGGTATGAGGACAGGGATGAACCAGAGACCTCCAGGTAGCCCTTCCTAACTAGATTATTCTACAAATCCAGGACTGAAGTCCAACAGCAGAATTACAACCCTGTACTTCAGGATAGCAGGTGTTTAGCTGAGAAATGGGTCTAAAGAAGCCAAAGTCTAGCTAGAGGAAACTAATGAAGAATAAAAAGAGGAACACCCAGTCCCTGTTTTTCTATTGCATTTGTTCCACTACAATGACATTTTCTATCATCATTATTCTCTGCCATGTGCAGCTATGTACACCACAAGGTGACCATCACCTACATTTAGGTCTGTACTGCAACTGTGTCTGTGTGGAGCTCAGTGTATACACAAGTTTAAAGGATAATCCCCTTTGGGATTTGTGGGACCTAAATTCAGTTAGAATTGGTGCTTTTTAGAGGTAGATGCTAAACAAACCAATGAAGAGTTGCATATTGAGCAACACCTTGTTTACTCATCCCCTTTTTTTCCCCTCCTCCAACACTTCATATTCTACACTATCTGTTTTAATTGCTCACTGACATCACACCAGGTGCTTGGACATAAATCTCGGAGCACTTCAAGCACGTTTTAACATCATACCAAACCCTTCATCTTCATACATCCAGAAACAGAGCTGGCCTGCTATATAATGTTGACTGAAGAGGAGAGAGGCAAGAGAGGACTTCCATGACATATATGGAAGTAAATCTCTGCAGGCAGAGGGGAAGAGTGTTTTTACTGTAAGATTCAGCCCTTCACATATTTAAATAACCTGAGGAACAGATTTTTCTCAGCTCAAGTATATGATGCAGGCTAGCCACAGCACTGGCTTTTGGCTTGAGGAAACCCCATGTGAATACATTAAGTATTTTCAGTAGCCTAAGGATCACACAAAAGTAAACAAATCCATGGCAAAACCCAAAGCATCTCACTATACAAAACAAGTCAGGCCACAGTCAGATCTTTAATAAAAGCACTTTGAGTCAGTGACAAACAAGATACAGCAGACATGACAACTCAGAAGAATCAAGTTGGGGGTTAGAAGTGTGCTGCTGGTGATTTCAGAGGATCGAACAAGGTCCCTAAACCCAACCATCCTCTCAGTGGCTTCTCAGCCATTCCCAACACACTAGAAGGCTGCTAAAAAAAGTCACTCTTGCCTCACCCTTCCTCAAGTTGGTATGGAAGAAGCATAGAAGGGTCTTTGTTCTGACCAAAACCGATGGAGTAAATTAACCCAGAAAAAACTCCAACTCTAATCTCTGAGTAGGAGGTTAAGTTGATTTTATAGGAAGGAGACCAAGAAGCCTATACTCCTCCAGTTTCACAACATGCACTTCAGCTAGGGCACCTGTGTGGACAGAAGCCCGACACTGCCAGCTGCCAAACAGGATTCATCTAATTTGAGCAGGGCACAGCAGAAAGCATCTCCCTGTAGAAACCATTCCCCATCATGTTGGTTAGTTTGTTCAAAGAGGCTGTCAGCCACGTTTGACGAGACTATGCATTTTCATTTAGCAATCTTCCGTCCTGCTGCCCTTATTGGGACATGAGGAGCCAATAAAAGGTGCACAGGATCCTCTTCACCGTGACATTAGCTAAGTAACCAATTCTAATTCCAAGCGTCAGAGTGATCCTTTCACTAACAAACAAGGCCCTGAAGCTCCCTTGGTTAAGGGGAGGGGTTCTGCAGCACTGAGAGGAGTACGGCAAAGGGTTTGTTCTCAGAAGGCCAGCATACACACAAGAGCTTTGGAAGGTTGTATCTCCGCACTTTGGTCTTTGGGTAATGCCACCTGCTCAGTATCTGTAGTGGTCTGGTTTGAATGGCCCATCCTTTGATAAGCCTAGGTATTTGGCCTGCTTGTCACTCAACTTCGTCAGCTTCACACACAGTTTATCCAGATGAGCAGCAGCCACAGCTTCATCCAGCTGGAAAATAAAACATTGAGACAAGAGTATTACTAGAACAGAGTCCTATTAGTTGAGGAAATCATGGTCAACAGTGAGAAATGACTATGTGAAAACCAAGAGCAGCCCTAAGGAGTACTTAACAGACTGACACAGACAAACAGCCAGACAGCTCTTTTCCTGCCAACATACCTCACCCGCTTGAGTGCCGAGCCATCTGCTTTGAGCACAGAACTGCCTTCAGATGGAAAAGCCCCAGATTTTTGAGGGAGTCAAGTTAAGCTTAAGTGAGGCAGACAACTTTATATAGTCAAGCCTATTTCAATCCCATTTACACATTCACATCCAGACAACAAGTAAAGAAGAGAGATCAAACTATTCAGAGTAAGAATACCCAGTTTGGTAGAACGGTAAAGCCCCAGTCATGTTTCCACTACAAAGACATCTGGACATACTAGACTACCATCTTACAATTTTGGATAAGTTCTAGTAACGGAAAAAAATGCATCTCCTTTCCAGATATCCCATCTTAGGGACATATTAAGAAATTCATTCCAGAATCACTACTTCAACAAGAATACTAGTATCTATTGGCATTGTCTTCATGAAGACTAAAGCCAAGGTGGGCTGTAGGACACAGGCTCAGAAATATTGATATACTTTCTTTATCCCAGAAGTGTCACACAGACATGCAAACTCAAGGGATTGAAAAACGTGTAAAGTAACAAGATAGTTAAGCATTTGAGGAGATAGGTACAAAAAGTCAGATAACAAACTGTAAAATGGCAAACTAGCTGCTATGTCAGAGGCGAATGTACAGCCATAAAGGATATTTCAAAGACAGAAAGGACAGCACTAAGGGATCAGATGCTGCTAAATTACATCGGAAGGACAAGTTTGACCACTTGTAACTCCTGCAAAATACAAGTAATCATTGCTAAAGAAACAAATATAAAGGTAAGCCTAAATTCCAGCAGCACAGGAAAGACTGGTAGTGTTTCCCCCATACTAGTTAAACAGACATGAAAGGCTGCAATATTTGAAGAGCAATGAATCAACAAAACAATCAAGGGCCAGATTGAGCTTCAGTGAACCAGCATGTCCTAAATGATTCAATAACTAGTCCTAGATTTCCCACACTGAGGGAGTGTGCTAACAAGCAACTACACTCTGAAGTAATCTCATTGTCATGAACCAGGTAAAAAGCTACATCTGTACAGAGTATAAAACACTGCAGCTCAACCTGCTCTGAGTAGAACTGCCAACATCTCTTGAGAATATGGAACTGCCAACATCTCTTGAGAACCAACACAGCCAAAGATGTACAAGACAAAATTAAAAATACAAGATGAAGTGGTTGAAGAACGTGGAAGTGAACCATGAAAGCTACTAAACACTACATGAGAATCACAAAAATCATGAAAGAAAGAAAGAGAAACTAACTGGAAGGACTGTGTTTAGAAGGGAAACAAGTATTTAAGCTTAGTAGATCCTGCCAGAAAAAAGAAAAGGAGGGTTAAAAATTGAATGCATATCTAGTTGACTAGACTGACATGTGAAGATCCGATAGGTGCATTTCCAGCAACTTGAAGACAGATTACACCCACTTGAAAAGGAGCTGAGTCCCTGACATTTCCCAGATCAGGATCTAAAACTGCAACAGAGATATGTTGTTTCACACCTGCGTCAGCCTGGGGACTTCAAGATTTCAATAAAAAGATACACAAACTTAGATGAACCTTAAAATCAGACAGCTGAGCATAAGGATGGACAGATTTGGTGCCAAGAAAATGGACACAACAGTTTGCCTAGATTTCCAGAAACACATATTGTAGAAATGTGTGCATGCTTATAACAGCTGATCATCAAAGCAATATTCTTGCAGTCAAAGTGCAATGTAAGGTACTTGGTAATTCTTAAATTTTACATTTGGACCTCAAAGCTACTACACAGAACAAGGAAAGATACTAGCCAGAAAATTATCAGAGAAAGCTTTTCTGCCCATCTTTTGCTCGTTCTGACAAGGTGACTGCTTTATTCTTTGAAACCTCTATGGAGGGCAAAGGGTAAAAAGAGCATTTTGTCACAGTATATGAACCTGAAAAGATCACTGCCATATGCTCCACTAGCACGCAACTCCATTTGTGAGTAACTGGTCTGGGCAATACTTCTCATTTCCAGTTCAAGTATGCTTACTAAAAATTGTTATTCAGGAAGAGGATGAAGCCACAATTTATTAGCAACATTGGAGTATCATTTTTGAGAGAATTGTCAATGAAACTTTTCCTTTGAAGATGATCACGTGTCAGCTTGCTGATCAACTCCTACACTGTATTTCTGGTACACTGCACTTGATCATTAACGGATGGTTTTGGAAGCTTAAGTCCTTCAGCAAACACTTCATAAGTAAGCCCAAACATACACACTCTACTTCCCAAATGAAAAGTATTTTCACATTTAGTATCACACCTGGTTGCATTCCAAAGGCAGTGGGATTTAAATCCAGCATTTTTCAATGACCATTTCAAATTCTCAGGCTTGTTTTAGAAAATTAAACCCAGGTTAGTTTTATAAAAGGAATTTGTGAATTGTGACATGACCCAGATTTTTCCAAGAACAAAGAATGCAGAGATAAGTTTAAAGGGAAACCTGAGGGAATCTGTCATTAATATTTTGTGAAGCTATTAGGACCAGATTGCGACAAGATCTGCTCATGTGCAAATGGGACACAGACTATCAACCACAGTAAATGCAATTCCTAGTTTCACTCCAGCTTCAACTCTGTCCCACTAGACTTTGCTGCTAGATAGGCATGTGAAAGCTTGCTGTGAATGCTGACATTCAGAAGAAGGAACCAGTTGGCTGGGAGAAGCTCCCTGACCACCCTGAGGCAGCACAGGGCTCCCCAGCACCTTAGGGAAGATCCCCAGGTCAAGCCAAAGAGTGACCGGACATTCCTATCGCATGTGACAGACAAGTCCCAGTTCTGCACAACAAGTTAGCCACAAGAAACAGCCCACTTCAGACTCGGCGTGACCAAAGCCAAGCATTCACCGAGGGACAGAAGCTCCTTGCAACAACAACATTCAGCAGGAAAGTGAACTCAATCACAAACGAAAAAATCCACATGATCACATCTGAAGTTGGCTTCCTTACAAGCTTGTATCTTTCTGCTATTCTAACTCACCTTCTTTGGCAGGAAATGGACTCCAACAGAGTATTTGTCACTATTGGTCCACAGCTCGATCTGTGCCAGCACCTGGTTGGTGAAGGAGTTGCTCATAACAAAGCTAGGGTGACCCATGGCACAGCCCAAGTTGACCAGTCGGCCCTCCGCTAGCAGTATAATATGACGGCCATTCCTCAGTGTATAGCGATCCACCTGGGTGGGGAAAAAGCAAGAGCAGTGCAATGTGAGGGCAAAGAGAGCATTTTAAATCATGCAAAGTATGGTGGGCTTTCTTCCCACATCGACAGTTCAGCAGTGGGTTTGCAATGCAGACTTTGATCACCCTTCCCTCAACTCCCAGACAGTGTTTGCAAAGCCTGTAGCTATTCTGGACACCACACAACGTGAATCTTAGCATCTACTTCATACTTAACCAGTTATCCAGTTCTTCTGGTTTTTCCACATGCACATTGTCTCAGATGGCTGTGGTGGGCAGCATGCTTCTAGCACTAAAATCCAGTTCATACATGCCTAATCATAACAACGGGTATGGAGAGACAGGACAGAAGAGGGAACCTCTGCATGCAACAGCCCAGAGCCTTTGCATCTAACACAGGGGTAAGAACCAGAGTCTTCAGCCTGCTGAAACTGCTCCCCTGTAACTCTTCCGACTCCATAAGGCCAATGCTTTACAGTGTAAGAAAGAGCTGTCCTAGCTTCTGGTGTACCCTCCTTTGCATGGTCCTCCACGCAGACTGACTTCCAAGCTACACTGGGGACAACAGGACTCTGCACACAGAATCAAGCCTCAGATGGGCTAAGGAGCCCATCCTCAGATATATGGGAGTCCCACACAATTCAGAACATGATGTCACTTAATAGGTGCCTCAACTGTCTGGGCCAGATTGGGCTCCTGCACTGTTCAAGTTAAGTCTGCTTCTCCTTTGCAGCGGTCACCAGCTCTTCTCTCCCCTGCCTTCACCCCTGTAGGGGGTTACAATATTAAAGCCCAGAGTGAAATGCCAATATGGCCTATAAGTTAAAAAAATATTCAGTATTCACTGGTGTTTATTGCTCATGTCACACCAAGTATGTGGGAGGAGAGTAAACCTTTGGAAAGGCTTAAAAGATAATCAATGACTAACTTTGGCAAAGGTTAATGCTGTCATAGCTCAGCAACTGTGAAAGACATAAAAGGGTCCCTCCCCACAGCTGTATTTATACTTTTAGTCTCAGAAGTTATTTAATATGAAGCAAAACACATCACTTAGTTTTATTCTTAAAGCTTTGGTCTTTTATTCTTAAAAAGCCATGTGGGATGAAGCTTTAATTGTAACAATATCATCTTCTGAAAAAACATCTTTGTGCAGGTCCTTAAGCAGAGATGTAATAAGTAAATCGATAGGAACCATTTTATTAGAACAGGTATTTTGCCTTCAGAGCAGGTCTGTGCCTCCACGTGCCTTCCCCAGCTATGCTGCACCACTATTTTCTACTTCTTGGGTTCATACAACAGATTATTATGTTTTCAGTGCAACATAAGCGGATAGTAACCACCTCAAACAGAAGCCCTAAATAACATTCTTAATTTCTCCTGTCCAAGAGCAGTACAGCAAGGTAGGGTTAGCAACAATGCTCTCCACTGAGCAGCTGCAATATTTGCCATGGATGCTGATTCTCCATTGTGGACCACCAGTGACAGTGCTCACTCCACACAAGAAATACCACATGGGCTATCGTAAGATTATGGGAGGAAGTAATGAAACAAAGAAGGAAGCAGCCAGAAAGCAGAACACTAAAAACCCTGAGAACAGCTACAATATTACTTATATTAAACATTACATTTACAGATTAAGCTACTACAAGGTAGCACTTAAGTAGCATTTCAGTTTTGGAGTCTGAATCAGGTGGTTTAGATGTCATAATATTATATCCATATAATTTCCACACAACTTGCACCTGGACAGCTGTTGGCTTGTGCATGGAATCACATACCTTCAGCAATCTGCTCACATGACTCATTCAATGCACAGGGTAATGCAGGAAATGCAAATCAATGTCTTTGCACAGAAATAAATGCAAAATAGTTGTGACACCAGCAGAGGCTTAAGTCAGTGCTGTGGAAACACATCTTATCTATAGGCAGATAAACAAGCCTGATTCATAAGCTCAATATAAATTGCTACAGAACTAGAATTCAAGTTATCCAAGCATTAAGTTCACTTCCACACACATACAAATGCCTCCTCCCATTCCCCATCGGCATTTAGCTTGCTCGGGACTTTCTGGCTGCCTTGCACTTCCCTCTACATTGTGATACATCAATAATTTATTTTCAGAGCCAAAGTTCATTGATCCCCCTGACCTTTCCTTCCTGGAGTCATGCTTGTGCTACACATCAGTCTCGAATACCAGAAAGCAGCTGAGCAGGGCTGCGGTGCAAACCCGTACTCAAAAGAACCTGCCAGCATTTCAGTAGTAAGCCTATTGACCTCCTTAACTGTGCTTTGAAAGCAAGAGATTAAGTCAGAATGGCACCATAAGATGTTTTGCTTTCCCAAGCATTAAACATTTCTTACATCAGCTCACCACTTGTAAGTGGAGACCATATGGTACAGAAAACCACCACGTTGGACACCTTCACAATTACTCTGTACCTCTCGCTGAAGTCTAGCAATCCTCGGCTCTGCTATTAATCCTCTGATCAAGAGACAGATGTCTTCATAGGAGGTTAGAGATTTTTGCTCTTGTACTATATTTCACCTCCCTACTACAGGGCATAGAAAAAAGCAGCCAGGTCTTAGTAAAAATCTGAATATTTAGAGAGTTAGTATTTGGTATTATAAAACATAGGATACCTCATCCAGAATTTCAATGTGAAAAAACATATGTTTTTCTAAGGATAAGCACAAGATCTCACACCTTTAACACAGGACTGGCCTCCCCTTGAGGCTCCCAAAACAGTGGGGACAAGATGACCACAGAAGCGTCCCTCTGAATTTGAGCAACAAAACTGAGAAACCAGCAATGGCCTAAGTGGCAAAGTGCTAATTTCCTTCCCAGATTAAGAGCAATTCTATCAGTCATCGTAATGACTCATCACTGCTGCCCTGAGAAAGGTCCCAACACGTGCAGATGAATTCCCAGGAAGCTGGTGAGGGAGAGAAGCTGCAAGATACCTCCTGGGAGCTTGTTTCCAAGCATAAAGTTAATGGACGTCCTGGAAGAGGTACGCAATTGCCACAAATTTCTACTCAACGATGCCTTTTAATTTGTTTCAAGCACAGAATCCAGCGCTCTAGTCACATTTTGTCTCACAGTCCTTCCTCTCCCCCTTTTGAAACGAGTAAGCTTTTAGGATATGTATTAGTCCACTCTTGCTCAATTGTCCAGCCACCATGGCAACGGGCACAGAGAATGAAAATGAAGAATTATGAAGCTTTTTACACAGCAGCACTTGTTCACGTAACACTTGCTCAGCAGGTACCTCCTTACCTTGTCATGCAGGTCTGAAGTCTTTAGGGATAAGAAATCTAAACAAAGTAGAGCACAGGGGTATACCACTAGCACAGCGCAGCTACATACAGAATTCAATAGACCAGGAACAGAGTCCAACTGGAGATTCAAACTAGTTAACAGTGCTCCAGATTCACTGCTAGAAGTCAACAAAACCCAAGTACTAACCTGAGTCAGGGACCAGCTTTTATCAGGCTTGCCAATGCACACATCTATAGGCCATCCTCACTTCAGTAAAGCTGCAAACACATGGAATGGCCACATAAGACCAGATTTACTGGTTACCAGTGGTAACCAGCATGCGGGTAAGGAAAAGTACCAGAACAGCCCAAGAGTAAAGTGCTATTTCCCCCAGTAAATCCTCTCTGCTTCAGCTATCTGTACATCAAGCTGAGACAGAGGTGGTCCACTCAGGACCGTCAGAAAGACTTTTTACAAACTTTAGCTAACGACTTTTAAGCGAACACACTTGTGGCACCCACAACATGCTGGGCAGCTATTTCCACAGCTTCTGCTCTGTAAGCAGGTATCTCCTTTGCATTACTCCGAACATCCTGTTTGCAACAGCAGCAGTTTAAATAACAGACCAGAGAGATTCAGGGTAGGAGGTAGGTCTTTGGCATTAAAACATAGCGACAACCTTGACCCTAACCTGCATTCTTTTGCAAAGGCAATATTCTGTTTTTAACCAGAAACTTGTTACAGTTTTCATACCTTGAACTAGACTGCACCTCATTGTACCTAATGCACCTGTGACAGAGTGGCTCCTTCAATAGAGAGTATATAAAGAAAAAGGGACTGCTACCTCTGCTAACAGTGACACCATTTTTCCTAAGGACTTTTAAGAGCCACGCTGAATGGCCACATGCAGGTAGTTTGTATGTTACCATATTAACATCCAATTTAGCCTTCAACAACGTTTACTTTTTGAGCAGTCCCAGTTTCAGTTTTAAAACCCAAGCCAGCAGAAAGCAAGCAGCTGGCTGCAGGCTCCTCTAGGACAAGAGCTGTTGAGCAAAGTCAGCTCCGCACAAAGGTCATAGACAAGAACAGACTTGAACGTAGTGAGAAGTCGAGGGTATAACTTCATACCTGGTTGAGCCCACATGGAGTGTCCCAACAGCAAACAGGATACTGAAAAGACTCTCACAACTGCTCAGTAAGAGTTTGATGTGGGTGGCCAATAAGCCACAGGGGAATTATGAAAGTTGGAAGGGCAGATTTAGATCTACTACAACATATGCTTGGGTGTGGTGTTTTTAAAAAAAAAGCAGAAAACCCATCCCAGAAACCTGCTATCAGCAAGCACACTCCCTTTGAAGGGTAACTAGAAGTCCCATGCCAAGTCAGACAAAGCCTGGTTTTCTTGATGTTCTCCTTCAATGCTGGTGTTACAAAACAGTTTTGATTTAGTTTAGTTTTGTTTCTCTGCGTTAGGAAAGAGCTGAAAAGCTGAAATTTTTAGATTCCTATTTTCCTGTGTAGCTACAGCCATAGCTTGAAATAAATACACAGTGGGAATGCAAGCTGACAAGGATAAAACATCTCGCCTTCTCTGCCCACGCATAGACTTCTGGTCTACACAGGTTTCTAAAATGAAGCCAGTAAGCCTGGAAGAGAAGTCTGAGTTTGGCAGAGCTCCAGATAGGCTTTCCTGAGGCTTCAATATCTGAGTTAAAAAAAAAAAAAAAAAAAAA
>VYXH01004232.1:152289-171393 GCA_013397275.1 Burhinus bistriatus
AAAACAAAAAAAAACCAAAAAAAACACCCACAAAAAAACATTGAAAACAGAGGTGTGAATTTTTTCAAACCTTGACAGAATCCCAGAAGACATTCCCTTGAGATTCACTCTAACCCTGGCACTCTGTACCAGGACCAAGACTGTTCTGGTGCAGAGCAGTACACAAGTCAGCAGCTTCCCGAGAAGAAATCCAGATCAGCCACCAGGCAATCTATGGGCTGTGTTCTTAAGTTTTATATGGTCTCTAATGGTCTCTTTGGTACTCATCATCTAACTTTGCTTTTTGAAACTGAGTTATAGCACTGTTTTCAGCTGAGGGCTATTAAAAAAAAAAAATTTAAAAAATCACATTTCCATACCTCCTCACCATACCCCAAACATCAAAGCTGACTTCCTGTATGGAACAAACTTGATGCAATTAACAGTCTACACAACCACCACTAAGGGGTAGGCTCCTGTTTGTCAAGGAAGTAGGAACACATGGAGAAAGATGCATCCATACCAGGCACCTCTCACCAGAGACCACGTTGTACACTTGGGCACTGGCTGGAACCAATTGCTTTAATATCAACAGGAGAATGACATGCAGCTTGTTCCAGATTAATCGGGGAAGAGCAGAGCAGAATCTCCATTCTGATCAGCCCAGAGCAACGCTGGCTTCCAAGACAGCTAGAAACACACAGCACCTGAAGAGAAATACACCCCCCTTCTGGAAACAGACACTGAGTAGCTATTGCTTCTTTCTAGCAAGGGAGCTTGTGCAAGGGCTGTCTCACCTGAGGTTTAACATTCACCGCCTCTACTGCATTTTCATTCAGCCACTTTGCATCAACTTCCACATCAAAATGGCCAATATTACACACTATGGCATCATCCTTCATCTGCTCAAAGTGCCTGCAAAAAAAAAAAAGTTACATCAAAAGTTAATGAACAAAAAAAATTGTTCTTCAGCACCAGAAGATGCTCTGGTCCACATCTCTTCAAAGAGAAATAAAAAGTGCCTGGCTCACTAACTGCAATTGACTCACAAGATGTGTGGGTCTGGTAATCTTCCAGGGACGTGAAGTCTACTGGAAAAAACTCTCAAGCTTCTAGGGAAGGATACTTCCCAAGGATGTAAGAGGTTATCAGAGAGAAAATATTTTCCCAGTACGGAAAGTAAAACTGTTTTGTTTAATTGGTCAAAACTGAAATACCCACAGTTATTCTTTCCTACACAGAAGAAATCATTTTCTTCATGACTTTAAAGTTTCCAGCAGTTTTACATCTCTACAGACTAATAGCCCACTACAACATGTACAATCATAATGGCAAAGATAGGAATGAGTTTGTGTAGAGTGGAGGGGCTATAAATTGACATCTAAGAAGTGATAACAAAAAGACTGCTCGTAGTTTATTGAGAACAGGCTAGTTTCAAGTGTACTCACAGATGGAATCACTTTCAACCTTTACTTTTCAACCTTTACCTACCTCCTCTTCTGTTCACATTTATCTGTCCTAACAGAATTTAGCCCTGATGCTCTCATCCTCCAAAAGTCTATCCCTCTAGACCTTTTGTTTCTCCATCATTACATGCTGTAAGACAGGAACAATTGCAACCTGGCAACATCCAACAGAACTGAAAAGACCAAAGCCCCGATTTCTCACTAAATCAATGCTAAATTCTGATGTCCAGAAATGAGACTGTGTGCTAACTCACCATACTGCTGTAAAGTTATGACTGTATTAAAAAAAAATTCTAACTGTACAGGTATGCTTTCACTAAAGCACACGGCTAGACCTTACCTGCCCTGAACAATGTCAGTGCAGCCGGTGGTGGTAACAAAGATATTGCCTTCTTTGCAGGCCTCCTCCATGGTCGTAACTTCATAACCTGAAAAGAAAAAAAGTATTCCTCTACCCAACCACCAGCACTTATTGAAAAATGGGCTACAATATTACAAGTAGAAAAGTACGGAGAAAGAATAAGAGAAGTCTGTGCCAACACCTGAACTACGGAGGGTGCAAGGTAGTGGGCATCCTTCTCTTACTAAATACCAATGGCATAGCACAAAAATATCAATCCCCCACCTGTTTCCAATCTGTAGATTTATACATTCAATGTCTTATGTCCACAGGTGTAGTATCTGGCACAGTACTCAGACTGGATTCCGGGGGTCAGGTTTGCAAAGGAAAGTGCACCCACAACACCTGCAGGCTCTAGCCAGGTACAACTAGAAATGAGATAAACTGAGCATGCCGCGAGCACAGCTGGAAAGGCAGACAGCATGGCACTGCTCTCCAAAAACATCTGGTGTTTCACTGTGAAGATATCCTAGTGAAGTCTTAACCCACACTGGAGGTTAGAGTTGCACAACTTGAAGATAATGAACCCATTCCAAACCAGGCTTACAGCATTATGAAATGGGGGCGTTACCCCACGATGCTCTCTATATTCTTGACTCCAAACACATCTTCAAGGCCTATACTAATAAACGCCTTCCCTAACTGTAAGGAAAGAATTCCTACAGTCACTGCTACCTCAACAGAGACAGGGCCAAAACTCGCTGAAACTTTCTTGGCCAATGATCATTTATTGCTCTACACTGACATGCAGAGACCCCCATCAGATGCATTAATTTCTGCACCTTCTCCAGTTCTCACCTTCCATGGCTGCCTGCAGTGCGTTGATGGGATCAATTTCAGTGATGATGACTCTGGCTCCAAAGCTTCGCAGGGCCTGAGCGCAGCCTTTGCCCACATCACCATAACCTGCCACAACTGCTACTTTTCCAGCAATCATGACATCTGTAGCACGTTTGATGCCATCGATGAGGGACTCTCTGCAACCATAAAGGTTATCAAACTTGCTCTGAGGAAGAAAAAGGAGCAGTTTCAGAACCAATGAAAGCCACTCAAGTAAAAATTCCTTAGAGAAACAAAACAGACTTCTATGCAAGTACTACAAACCAAGAGGCTGACGGTCAGCTAAATAGTTTAACCACAGTGAGGGATGGGAAGAAGATAACCTGGTTCGATGCTTTTATTTATCCAGTTTCAATCTATATAGCTATATCAGATACAGGCTTCAGCACATCCCTGGCGAGAAGCATTTCGTAAAATATATTGTGTCTACTGACTAGGGCATGGACATGTTAAAAGCTTGTCAGAGGTAACCTGACTTCAGTAAGTAAAAGCACAATTCTCATGTACAGAGGTAGGTCCAAGTTCCTTACCCACATATTCACCAGTTCTCTGCTGCTGTTTATCACACAATTAACCGAACCAAGTGCCACAACTAGGCAAAAAAACACCAGCAGAATATCTGGCCAATTGGTTAGCACATATTCTTATCTTTGCAAGACATATGCATCCTGCAGAAGCAGCAAGTTGTCCACATCAACTATGAGAAATTGGTTCCTGCAGCCCAGGAAGATCAAAATTGCATCTTCCCCCAGGAACAGTTACAGTAACACTGCCAGACCTCACCACTGCTCAGATCTAGAAAAATCCAGCAAGTAGCCATTCACAATACCGGTCACTGCAACCAAGACCACCCGGATTTCATCTCGTAATGCCCCACCACACAACATCCTCCCACTGTAACATTAACACATGAACTTAACAGCCAGACCTCCAAATCAAAATTCCCTTGCTAAATCAGATGACAAATAGTACTCCGCTTGAACATCTTCCTAAACTCAGAAACATATATTGCTGCACTGATTTTTGTAATGCTTCTCCCTCTTCTCATTAGGCCCTTTGTTTTGACCAGGAGGATAGGCTGTATCAACAGATTTGATTCTCTGAAGAGTTACAGAAGCCAAGAATTTAAAAAAAATCTGACTACCAAAGTCATGTTATGCTTCCCAAGGCAGGGATATAAAGAACTCATCATTCACAGCAAAATTCTGGTCTCAAAGCTTGCCCTGTGCTTTCTGCAGCCTTACATCACCAATCATTCTTGCTTTCACTTAACACAGGTAGCACTCTGTCTGCTATGAGCAACCTTAAGATTGTATACCTAGATGTGAGTAGGGGCACTGATCTTTCAAGTGGGCCCTACCTCGCAGCTATGGCTGGTGCCATCTAGCATGTGTAAGGTGACGTCACAGTTTGGTTTTCAGCCTACAGCTTACAACTGTAAAATTTTTATAATAAAAAAAATGCAAAGTCCATGTGTAGAAGTGTTGCAGCTACAACTCCAATGCGTTATCTGAGCAAGTTACAAGATATAGTGGTGTATTGCTCCCGGCCTCAGAACCTGGCCAAGGACTAACATGTAAGAAGTTATACTTCAGATCCAGAAGTTCCTGACTCAGTGCTTGTAAGACTTATCACAAGCACATTTGCCATATTTCAGAAATTTGTGTTACCAATCCTTCAAATTCCAAAGCTACTGCCAGTTGGTAATCCTCTTTTCTAGTCCTCCAGCAGATTTTCCTTGCAGTATAAGCCTTCTTATGGCAGAAAACAACATGGTCAGATTTGATTCCTCATCACCAAATCCCCAAATTGGAAGCAAAGCCTTCCAGGTGCCTGTGCATTCCCATGCAGGCAAGGTAACAGAGTGCCAGATGCAGACATCTGTCCCACCCAAAAATACATTTGAGTGGCAGAAGGAAAGAACAGAACTGAATGCTGCCTACCTTCTTTCTCCAAATACTGGTAGAGGAACCTGCCACCAAGTGAAAATACCAAACTGGGACAGCAGAATTTGTCAGCTCAGTAGCATGGCTTCCCGGAGATCTGTAACTGTGGTTAGTACAAATCTTTTACTGCGTAAATACCAAACAGTGCCTGAAAATAAGCACTTGTTTGGCACTAGAATAAAGGGAGCTCAACCCAAATCCACTCAAGAGGCTTTTTTAGAAACATCTGAATTTCCAAATCTACTGAGCAGTATCAGTAGTTATTATGCAGAAGGCACAATTCTAGGTGAAAAGGATGCAGAGAAACAAGCTTCTTCCAAGATCAACTGGATTCAAGCCCACTAGCTATGACATAAAAATGCCAGACGCATCTTTGAGAGCAGAAAGGAGATACTCTTCAGATAGCAAACTGCAGAGAAAGCAGGCCAAACAGTGAGAACTGCCATGCCTAACAAGGTAACGTTAGTATGGTAACTTGAAATAGATTTAGCAACCAGATTTAAAAAACACCTAGATACATGAGCCTTAAGTACGCCTGAAATTCCCACTGTAATCCATCTGCATCCAAAAAGGATCAGGACCCTTTAAACACCATTCCCCCTCAATTCACCAGGATTTGTCTCAGGAAGCAGTAATACAGCTAAGCAAGGAATAAATTCCTCCTGCCCTGTCCTCTGCAACTGCTGCTCGCAGGGATGCCTTGTCAGATCAACTGACCTTTACCAGCCACAAGCTCATGTAGGTCACACTCTCTTTTCCAGCTGGTACCTGCCACCTACCTGTGGGCTTTAAGCTCGGAGTGAGGACATGCCCCTTGCCACAGGAACTGACCGTACCCCAGGAGCCATAATTTCCAAAGGTGTTTTCACATTATTAAAATGTAGAAGAATGCATGTCCTTACACACAAAAAAAAGCCCTTCATATTCTAAAAACAGGGTATTTACAATGGCATGTCCCATTAGATGCATCATGGGCTCACTTCAAGGATGTGGTAAAAAATCTGTTCAGTACCAGGTCAAGAATAGTTCAGGAAGAGAAGGAATACTTGCATGAGAATGACAACATCCCAACACCAAACTGGTCAGACAGCAGAAGAGCTCTAGCTGCATTACCTTGGTGACAGAGTCGTTAACATTGATAGCTGGCACTTTCAGGGTCCCATTGGCCTTCATCTTGTACAGGTTGTGAACTCCAGTGGTTGTCTCTTCTGAAATACCTCGAATTCCTGTGGGGGGAGTAAAAGGATTCAACTTAGTTGGAGTTAATGCTGCTGCAAACCAACACATCCAGGTGCTGGGAGCATCCTCCAGAGGCCTAAGTTAAACAAACCCTTTGCAGGAAGCAAGGAAGAGATGAGAATCCTCATTTGGATCCTCAAACAGTAGCTTGGAACTTCAAACCAATTTCTTCCCCCACAAGGTAATTAAAAGAGCAGGACAAAATATTCTTTGGAAAAACAGAAGGGACCAACTCTCAACCAGGGAATCAGGAAAGACCCCACTCCATTTTCTCACAAAATGATCAAAAAATCTTCTGCAAAAAGGGCAATATGTTCACCTCAGTGATGTTTCTACAGCCTATTGCATTCTTGCAAGGTAGCTTGAAAGGCAATGATACCTAGATAACCACAATTAGATCTAAAGTGCTTGAATCAACTGAAAAAAGTATTAAAAAAAAAAAAAATAATCACAGTTCACCATTCCCAATCCTCCTGTTGTAACCAGCTTCATCTCTGAATAAACAGCCAACACCCCCCCTAAATCTGGATACTAACTACATGAAACTTCAGTTTCACGGGTATTACTAGCACAATCAAAAAACACTATTTCAAATATATCCTTGTTTGAAAACAGTCCAGGATGCAGAGACAGCAGACTGTCTAGAAACACCAACATCACATAATGGACTAAGATCCTGATACCACAGGAACTGTCATGGGTTACCTGGCTCCACATTACACTGAAAAGCCAAAGCTGTAATGGCACTCCCTGCTTTAAGGGTCCTGACTCTTTGTGGACCTTTCTACAGCAGCCAATTGTTCAGAAGTGGCATCACAGCACATGACTTCTGGATAGTTCTCCTCTCTAATGTTTCAATAATACCTCATTGATAATATCTGATTACTTAGAAAACCTCTTTGCACAAAGAGGTAGGCAATTTATGACAATCAGAATAAATCTGAAACTAAACTATCCAGTCTGGCTGAATATCCACTGTAGAGGATACCATAATTATGCTTGTTCTTTAAGGACTGGAGGCATACTGCAAGACAATTATTTTGTTGAAGTATGAACTATTGGGGGAAAACAGAGGAATTCTGTTAAGTCAGGATGAAACCACCAACACAAGCCACATCCCTACAGAGATCCATGTGGCACTGGGAGCTAATTCAGATTCATAAGAAAAGAGAAAATACGAAAACGATGAATACCAAGTTCTACATACACCAATGATTTATGCAAACATGATATTTTGCCCTCCAGGTAAGTGACCTCTCACACTGACCTCAGAATAAAATTGAAAGGATGCTTGTAAGCAAAATAATTTTACAGTCATTTTGATAGAAAAACTCTAAGAAAGAGACATTCATATTGTTCTGTTCAGGGTCTTTTACTGATGATGCAGCTGACAGCCCAGGTTATGCTATGTGAGCGCACATGAACAGACAGAAATATTGCTCCTTTTAATGTAATTTTTCTTAATTCCTCTCCCTCACTGTATAACATACAATCACTCCCAATTGCTACATACATTTTTATCTACACTCTATCCACAACCCTCCTAGCATTTCGAAGAGCATTAGTCTTCCTATTTCACAAACAGCAAAAGCAGAGGGGCCAAAGGATTAGCCCAAGATCACCAGCCAGCGGCTATGGCAGGGCTCCTCAGCCACAGCCCACACACCTCCTATAGCCAATATTACTTTAGGGATGGTCAGGTGGGAACCAACAACAACCACCCCCAGCAAAATCCCCCAAATTATTATGTAGTCCATTAATTCTGCATGAGAGAGAAGTATCCAAGTGTCACCACCTCCCCAGCCACCAAGACCTATGAGAAGTTTACAGGACAGGATGAATAACTGGAGAATCACCTCTCTGAACAACACGCAGAACTGTCACCGCTGCTGGGAGCACCAGCATCAGCACAGCCCAAGGTGGGAACAGGAACAAAGCCAATGACATCAGCATCTCCAGCTGAGCAGCTGGCTTTGCTCACAGGGGACAAAGAGGTCAGCCACCTGATGGGGCCTGCAGGCTCCAAGGAGGCTCCTTGAGGCCAGCCCAGGACCCTGTGAGAGCACTGGAGGGCAGGAAGGCCAGAGCACGCATTTCAGACCCACAGGTACCTTCATCTCCAGGCACCCAAGGGTGCTGTGCCTCCCAGGCAGGGCTCCCTAGCAGGTACCTGCATCCTCCGGGCGCCCAAGGGTGCTGTGCCTCCCAGGCAGGGCTCCTGGGAGAATGCAGGCATGTGCTTTGCTCCAACCCTTTGGGTTTCATCTGCCCAGCTGGAACAAGAGCCACAGCAACCCAGGGGCTCAAGGACAGGGGGAGGACAAAAGGGAGAAAAAGGGAATCCCAAATTTGTAGCAGAGCTCAATTAAGTGAGAAAGAACAAAGCTTGTTAAAGAAATCTTCAAAGTTCAGGGCTTAGGCCCTGGGAAGTGCAGCTCGCTGCGGTGCCCCCAGCCCGCATCTGGCGGACACATGCCCCGGCCCGAGGCCTTCGCGGCCGCCCCCGCTCCGCGGCGCAACAGCGCCCCCTAGCGCCGCCGGGACCCCCCCTGCCATCCCAGGCGTGGGGACGGTCCCACAACCCCCGCACTCCAACTTCTGTAGGCAGGTCAGCAGCACGCGGAGACCGAGGCTGGTTCGAACCCATCCCTACAGCTTAAAAGAATGCTGTGAACTGGTGTAAGCCTGGATGAGCTACACGCAGCAGGAACCACTGAACCATAGGATGGTTTAGGTTGGAAGGGACCTTCAGGATCATTTAGTTCCAACCCCCCTGCCATGGGCAGGGACACCTCCCACTACACCAGGTTGCTCAAAGCCCCGTCCAACCTGGCCTTGAATACCTCCAGGGATGGGGCAGCCACAGCTTCTCTGGGCAACATGGGCCAGTGTCTCACCACCCTTAGGGTAAAGAATTTCTTCCTAATAGCTAATCTAAAATCTACCCTCTTTCAGACATGTAATCTAAATCTACCCTCTTTCAGTTTAAAACCATTACAACTTCAGTTTAAGTCTCCGAGCATGACTCAAAGCAGTTTTCAAACCAGAATTTGTACCAACATCTCAATGGAGTCTAAGAGCCATTAGACCTCCCTTTCGCTTGCCAGACCATCAGGTAGAAGCACTGGCACCGTGTCACCCGAAGGAAATGAGACCAACACCACTAGAAGGAAACAGCTTCATTAGGCTGATTTGTCCCCACCAAGGTCTGTCTCATCACAGACCTCAGACAGAGCCTTCGGCATCTACACTCCCTACATGGTTACCTGCAGAGAGAACAAGTTTGGGCTTTAGCATATTTAGGGCTTGCTTGGAGGGGACAGGCCAGTTTAAAGAACATCGCCTGGTGCACAGTGAAATACAGCATCTGTAGCAAGTCTCCCAAAAGTATCGATTTTCTAGCGTAACTGCCTAGATCAAGTACAATCATCCCCTTGTGAAGGAAATCTATGGGAGGTCATAGCAGAAGCCTCCAGTGCAAACCTGCCCTCTCTCTTCCGGTCTATCTGGCAACCCCGAGATACGGTCCTCATCCTTCAAAATCTCCCCAGGCTGATATTTCTAAGCTTAGCGGGTTGTCTGTAAAACCACACTAAGTGAACCTCACATCATGTACGCCAGCAGCTTCCCTTCCCTGAAGACCACCTGCCTGCTGCCCCCAGGTGACATTTATGGCTGGTCTAAACCACTTTGCAATTCTGCTAAAAGAAGCACTGCCCACCCCACTCAATTTCAATGCCTGAGTGACTTATGTGACTGGAGAACAGTGAAGGGCCTACAGCAAGGAAAAGGCTGAATTAACTTGAAAAAGCCTTGCTGAACACTCAGACCCGCTTCGCTCCCCTGTATTTCTTACCTCATCAATGAGTCTGCATCAGTGGATCACAAATGATCCAGTTTTCTCCATCCTCTCTCAACAGCAGACTTCTGCACAGATGCCAGAGACCTCCCTTGCGTGAGTTCAGATGATTTTCTCCCTTGCTCAGTTCTAGTCTTCCCCCTCCTACCTTTAGTTATCTTGGTTTAAGGGCATTTAGTTTAGTAGTACAAAGGTCATTCTGCCTTCTAACAGCAGTCACAATCAGGGAGAGGGGAAGCTTGCTGAGCATTTCCACACAGGTATTTAACACATCTCCTAGTTGAAGTAGCCTGGAATGAGCCACGCTTTCAACGGTTAGTTGCACACCAGGACTGAATCATAGAATTGTAGAATCACAGAATAGTTTGGGTTGGAAAGGACCTTTAAAGGTCACCTAGTCCAACCTCCCCTGCAATGAACTAACTTCTACTTAAATTAGAAGCAGCTGAAGCATGGAAGACAGACAGTTCCCTTTGAAATTAGCCCAGAAAACTTGTCCAGCCTTTAAATGGCAAACAGCACTATCACATGCTGCATGACAAAATGTCTCCTGACCTCACAATCCAGTGTTTCCACACACTGTGCACGCTCTGCTATTACTCTTGTCCTACCTCTCTCCCAAAGAGGTCAAACATCACCACAAGCCCTTAGGATATATTAGCCTCCATTATCATCAAGATACAAAAAAATGCATGCTACACAGCTTCATTTAAGCAGTCTTTGCAGCAAAGGGCTAAGCACAGAGCTCAGTTAAATGAGCTCAAGATTCTACTCAGTGGGTCCCATTCTGGAAGTTTTGCTGTTTCCAAGGAGCAATGGACTGGAAGGTAAAACATGTCAAGTTCTGTTACCCTCCGCAGAGATCAGTCTTAATGAGCTTACTGAACTGCTGCAAGGAGGCTTTTCAACTATGGTCAGCACAGATAGCACACTCATTTTGGCAAGGGAAATGTTGACAGATATGGCATCCTGACCAGACTCTTCAAAAACCCAGTGGAAGAGCCATCCCTATGAATTTAGGAAGCAATTCGAGGCAGTAGGGATGTGTTTTATCAATGGCAGACTAGAGATGGATACCAACACAAGAGACAGTTCAACAGCTATTGCCCTGCTGCACTGTACTCTACCAGTCCCTTCCACACCAGGAGCACAAGACAAGTAAGAGGGAGCAAAGGGCTGGAGGGGAGAAAGAAGCAGACAGCAGGAGGGCTGGAAGTGTGAAAGGAGCTCAAGCACAAGGACCCTCAGCAACAGGGACACCAACTGAGGTGCTGCATGTGCGTGGCAAGGAAACAACCCTGCAAAACAGAGCACGAACATGGAAAATGCTTTTTTTTGGCCTCTGACAATGCCAGTAAGACAGGGAGGCGTGATCAGTTGTGGTATTCCTTGGCATCAGATGGCAGGAAAGCAAGGGGTCATGAACATCAGACGGAGGTAATCTATGAAACAATAGAGACCCTTGATGAAAGAGGGGGGATCCCAGCATGCCTGAGCAGACACCAATGAAAACCACTCATTACAGTTAAATAACACAAAGATGTTCACTGTTCGGTTACTAATGATATCAGGTTGAGGATGAAGGAGAAAGTGAGGCCTGTCAGATAGAATAAGTTTTCTCTCTTCCTTGTGCCCCTACCCACATGAGCATGTGGCTAGGGAGCAGCCCCAGATTCCTCCCCTCACACAGCCCCATCCATGCCCTGCCAACTCCAGATTTTTTCCCCCATAGCTTCCTCTTGAAGTAGTGCAAGAGTGAGAGGAGAGCTGATCCAGCAGGCTTTTACAGCAACCTCACCTCTATGGATCAAGAATGAACATCAGCACACCCCACTGTATCAGTTTAGTTTCTACCCTGTACCACCATCCAATTTTCCTCACGTCCCAGATCAAAGATGCCCATGCCCTTTAGCAGCATTGGGCAACATGCATGCAGCAGCACAGATGGACACTGGCAGAGCTAAGGAGAATCTGTCATACTTGCCAGGCACAGATCAGCCTGCTACGGCAGGTCATGTTAAATTCCCTTCAGATAAGTCTTGTTACATGAACACGTGCTCGCAAAAACACACTGATCCATTTTCAGTTTTACTAACTTACACGGAAGGTAATAAGTCAACAAAGCAAGAGTCCCAACCCTTACTCCATCAGCACCTTCGCTGACATAAACTGGATGAGTTAATGCCTTGTAGCTTATATAAGGTAGAAAACGGTTCCCTTTCCAAGAAAGGCTACAGGTTGTCATGACTTCATCCAGAAGTGCACTAAAGGATGGGGAAGAAAAAGCATTAATGTTAAAAATACTAATTGCAAGCAGTTGTTAAACAATTCTAAAACACAGCCCATTTCCACGAAGCTTTTGGCAAGTCAGTAGTACCACTGGTCATTCTCAGGTAATGGGCACCGTGAAGGACAGCCAGAAGGACAGGTCACTGCAGCTTATATATTACAGAGCAGAGATAGAAACAGCTCCTGCAGGCATGAGATTCTGGTCTTGCACTGTAAGAAATTTTCATAGACTCATTCATAGCCTGTTTGCACATGCCTGTCCTTCTTTCCCCCACCCCGTTTACACAAGCAGGGAACTCCCGCAGAAACCGACTGCCTAAACAGCCTCCCAGGCAGAACCATGCCTGACAAAATACAACTCACCTTTCAAGAGTTGTGGATATTTGGTATGAACCAGGTTGGTAAGATCTCCACCGTCATCCAAAATCATGTTGAGGGGCTGCCCATCCTTGAAGTACAGGGTCTGCTCAATGCACCACAAATATTCCTCATCCGTCTCCCCTTTCCAGGCAAACACTACAGGGGAACAAACACACAGAATTAGGCAGTTTCTTACTCAGCATGTAGTACAGCAGTCAAAGGAAGATTTCATCAGCAGCTCTCAGTAGCAGAGCCAGACAGATGATTATCTGTGCCTGCAGGCCAGAAAAGACACATGCATTGAAAAAAAGACCTAGGAATGAGCAGAAGTGAAATCACTTTGCCTCCTGTTCCAGTCCACGAAATTGGTCAAAGTTTTGAGACTTCACTGCTCTCCTTATTCTCCTTCCCTGTAAGAGAGAGAAGGCAAAGCAAACTAAAGCACACTCACAACCACAACACCCCACTTGTTACCCTAATACAGCCTACATTACCAGGAATTAGAAATAGCCACTGGATATATTGATATAGACAAATGAAAACACAACTACAGCATTTTTCTAGCACAGCAGAAAAGAGGGACTAGACTTTAGCGTGAGCCAGCCACCAGACTACAAATTCTTCAGCAACTTTGAGTTTGAATTCTAGTCTCTGGCACAGTGCTAAAATCCAAGCTGCTGTGCCTTGTCTGCTCTTATTCAGGCATATTTCTCTATCAGTACATCCACCAGCAGCAACATGCTATAACCACTAGCAGTATTTTCGCCTTTCCAGGCATTTGTACTGGCTTCATGCTATACCTGAACCTCAGTGATACTCCACCATTCAGACATATATTAGGCACATGATTTACATACCCCAATATTTGGCTAAATTGTCATGTGTTCACTGTTTACACAGAAAACTAACTCTTGAGCCACAAAGAGCCGATCATGCAATCACCTCTTCTGAGGAAGCATGCGTCAGTATTTCATGCTGTATCCAAAGGATCAGCGTTCCTCCAAGGTCTCGTAAATTCAGTATGTGAAGTGCAATATGAACAAAAAGAGCAAGTTCCACAAAACAAGGATACCAAGGGCAGAGGTCAAACACTTAGACAAACACTTCACCTGTAAACCGCTCTTCAGTTGAGTTTTGAGTGTTGAGAGCAGCAAAGAAGGCAATATCCTTACATCAGATCTAGAGACTCCCACCCGGCCCTTTGACATCACACACCAGGGACAAGCAGAGGAGGTGACGCCTGCAGCTAGTAATGTCAAAGGAGCTGATGAAGGCACCACTTTCTTCTGTTACCTTAGAACAGACTACAGCTGGGGAAAGACTTGTGGCAACAACTACTTATAAGAGAAATGAAAGACACCTCCCAAAGCAAAGAACCAGGCTGCCAGAAATCGGATTTTAGCCAACATCCAGGCTCAGGCCATGCAGTTCCCAGCACAGAGCCATGAGCACTGTATGTCCTTAAGCCAAGTAACACAGCAGGCAGCTAAATGTATTCATACTGTATTCACATCATTCTTTATTGGAAGGTGACAGTAACAAAACAGCAGCATCTTGATAAATCACTTCAAGGATATTAGGCAGCAGCACAGCTGGTCTAGCTGTAGCCTTAAAATATCTCAAGTATCAACCCTGTCACTGTAACAGGCCACACCACAGTTAACATCCCTTCCCCAACCCCCATTTAGCACCAAGCTTGCTGGAAAGCACCAAATAACTCCATCTACACACACCTACACACCAATCCATTTAATTACCCAGCCTATTCCACCATCTTAATGACCAGGCTTAAAGCTGGTAACATACAGCCAGGCTCTCCCATAGCCTAACAGCAGCCATTGTCAGCAGTGCTGTGCAGTCTGATGCAACGCAGCTTGAATCAAATGTCCTGTTTTGTAACAATCACTGCTTCTGATGGGCTATTTCTATCCTGAAGCTCGTTCAGAAGAGCTTGATTTGCAGACAGTTTGATTTAGCTCGAACAGGCAGCACAGCCCAACTCATCAGAGCCAAATTAGAACATGGGAAACTTACCAGGGATACCAGCTTTTGCAATAGCAGCCGCAGCGTGGTCCTGAGTGGAGAAAATGTTGCAGCTTGACCATTGTACCTGGAAAACAACCCAAGTTTTGTTTGCTGAACAAAGTTCTGAGATATCAGGCACTCTCTTCCAGATACAGGAGTTAAAAAGGGAGCAAGAGCAGAAAGGCATGTGAGTGCAGATTCCTGCCGTTCTCAGTAGCTCTGCAAAGTTAAGGTGAAAACCAAGATCTAACTAGGCCAAGGAAAATAATGTCACTTTGGGAGAGAATGTAATGGAGCTTTAGCTGTGCCACGTATTCAGCCATCTCCTTATTCACAAGAGCTTCTGCCAGACAGTCACAGCGTATACTGAGCTACAGATCTTCAGGAAGTGCACAGTAGGGTGGGTTCAGAAAGTTTCGGCCAATAAAGTTCAGATTTTCAGAACAGCCACATAGCGAGTGTCCACTGGGGGATATGACATGCAGCAACACACCTGCTGGCACTCCAAGAGTCAGAAATGCAGCTGAAATGCTACACTTGATCAACAGGCATTCTCCAAGAACATGCTCCCCCAACTCTCACTCTGTGCTCCAGTCACGGAAACTTTTCCAGCTGAGCTAAGCGTTTTCCACACAGATTTCGTAACTAGGCTCAGGCCCCTACACAAGCAACAGCACGTTGCTGAGTTGCATTGAAAAGTATCTGCATACCTACCGCAGCTCCCCAGCGGGCACAGACCAGCACATCCCTGCATCACACACGAGTTCTCACTCTGCCCCCTGCAGGGCTGACTGGCAGGTATTTGCATGCTTATTTGTAACAGACCTCGAGGAGAGAGTGCAATAAGGCATAATCCTTCAGCCTGGCCGCAGATACTCGTCCCACTTTATCACGAACAGACACTTCAAAGTAAGGGCTGCAGTAGGAAGCACCTCATTTGAGCCTACACAGCCAACGCTCGTCAGTGAAAACAAACCTGGAAGGAGCACAGGAAAACTGAATTCATGACCTTAAGCACTGCAACTCCTCACCTGGGTTTTTCTAAGCTCCCTTCATATCAGTACAGACAACATCAGGAGGTGTCACGAAATTCAAAGTATACAGAATACCTATATACTGCAAGCACTTCATACAAGACATAGGCCACTTCCACTCTGCATCCTCACATCTGTAACACCAGTTTGTGATAAAGGCATAGACCCTAGAATAACTGGCATACCTGATGGGCTTAGAGCCTAATATTTACATCACTGGTTATGAAGAGGGTGCATTTTTATTACAATTTTATAATTTATAATCTGAGGCACAGAGTATTTATTCTATCTTTGTTAACCTAGACTAAAAAGGGACACCAAGATTCCTATGCTGCAGTGAGCTACGTCCTCATTGTGCTGGGTATGGTTTCATCAGAGTTTCACTCCTCCCTCCCAGGCACCAAAGTTCTGGCAGAACAGATGACCCAGGGCTGAACCCAAACTCAAGTCAAAGTCTAAACTAACATGCAGGTAATCAGGACAAGGAAGTAGCTAACACAACAGCACACATCTTAAAGGCACAACCATAACTTACGCTTAGAGGAACCAAATCTCTGCAGGTACCTCCCTGAATGACTTGGATGAATCCCATACAACACTGATTTGGGGTTGTGCAGCTTGGCAATGCTTAACTAAGCACACAGCTGCTGCCTAGGCCAGCCATACTTGGGATACAGCAACCAAAAGGAGCAGCAAGAGCTTCCCAAATTTCAGTGGCTACCGCTTTCTTTTAAATCCTGTGGAGGGACAAGAGTTTCACACACAAAGTAGCTGAAAAAGCCAGGGCTGTACCTTCACATCAACGCTCCCCTTCAGCACTGCACCATTTGAAACCATGGAACAGCTCTGATCAGGCTGAGGAACACCTGCATGACAGTACATACCTCGCCCCGGCTGACCCAGCACGCTGTCTAGACCTACCCCCTCCACTTTTTGAGCATGTGCCTTAGCTGCTACAGAGAGAGCAGGCTTCCCCTTCTTCCCAGTGCCTTTTCATCAGCATGACACTGCTCAACTCTTTTAACCATTCCCAGGGAGGGATCCCATATAGGGCACCTCTGGGCAGCCCGAGCTCAGGCAGCTAAACTTCAGGAAAAAGGAATTTCAGATCACATACATACTTAACATAATCCATCATCAAGTTCCAGTCAGCTCCCTGCTCAGCACGCAAGCTATGTGGATTGTGCTCAAATGCCTGGCTCTCCTCACACCCTGTACAGCGAACACTCAGCCATGATGTTTGGACTCCATTCAGCAAGCCAAGCAGAGGACACAATGCTGTGAACGGCTTCTAAGTATCTCAGTCTTTAATATGGACAGGGTAACTGGTCCATAGTCACACAACAAATTCAAAGCCAGTGGAGTCCCCAGCCCTTGATCACTGAACCACCCTGCCTCCCTCTTGTTTTCCTGCACAGCTCAAGGGCCAGCATGAGCTCTCAGAAAGCTTCATTAGTTTTTGCTGACTTTACCAGGGCACGGTGTGGTTCTTAATACAGGCTAATCTGTGCTAGAGGCAGTCACTAGAGCTTCAGCAACAGCACTGCATGCCTGAGCACAACACAATTGCGTGGGAGAAGCTTCCAGCACCACCGTTCAGGATGCTGTACACACAGCTGACAGAGCCGCTGAAGCCAGCGACCCAGCCCAAATTGGGCATTCATGAAGATGCAGTTTGTCCAGAGGGAAGACACATACCACATCCCAGAGGTGCATGCAGTACAGGTGACAAGCTTTTTGCTTAAGGAGAGAAGACACAATCCATCCACCCAGAGAATGCAGCACAGTCTCTTCCAAAAGGCACAGACATTTGCCAGGATCCCCTAAGGTAGTCATGTAAGCAGCAGCAGTACCCCAGGCAGAGCATTACCTAAGAGCAGGCTTAAGGAGAAACCCAGAGACACTTTACCTCAGCTCCCAGCTCTATAAGGGTCTCTATGAGAACTGCCGTCTGCACAGTCATGTGAAGGCAACCGGCGATGCGTGCACCTTTCAGCGGCTTTGATGCAGCATACATCTCCCGCATCTTCATTAGCCCTGGCATCTCATTCTCCGCAATCTCGATGGCCTTGCGACCCCAGTCTGCAAGGCTGATGTCAGCTGCAAGGGAAGGAAGACAGGTGTCAGAGTTTAAATAGCTGAGACCTTGGTATCTGTTCACACACTTGTGGGTAGACGTCGGCTGCAACAGCTGAACTGAACACTCAGCAATAACTGGGAGACAGAGCTGGGGGAAAAAGGGACCTTATTCCAGTTACTCCCTGCTTTTTTACTATGGTACACAGGCTTTCAAACAAGTTTAGACCAAACCTCACAGCCCTCTGAAAAAAGTGTGCTCCTGTACGAGCGTATTAATCAACTGTGATCTAGCGTGCAGACACCCTGAGGCCCGTTAATTCAGTAAGCCCCAGCCTTAAGCACTCCTCCTTACAGACACGTGCCACTTCCTATAGCGATTTACTTCCACCGTAGGAAGACTTGCGTGGCGGGGGGGTGGGGTGCCTGTCCAGCAATTGCTTCCCCACCTAGGAACACACATGGCATGCTCTGCCAAGCCCAGCTCCCCCTCTTCAGAGCTAAGCTGCAGGGTTCCCACCCCCTTGGTTCCACAAAGACTATTTTCAAGGCATCGTAACTACCTTAGTTACAAGTCTACTTCTGCCTTTGTAAAAAGGATCTATAGTAGAAAAGTTCAGCAAGAACTGAACAAAAGAGACTTCCAACAGGCTAGCTGGGGGGTAGAAAATACTGCACTCGCTATGGATGTTTAACTCCAGCCTTAAAAAAGCAAGGGTCCAACAGCTAATGTCCAGGTGCCCCACTTTGCAGCAAGGGCCAACACCAAGTGTCCCTCTGACTTGGTGGTTAGCTCTTTCACAGGAAATTCGAGACATTTGCCATCTCACTTAAGAATACGGTCAGACACTTTTCTTTCACCCACCTAGCGAACACTGGCCACTTAGAGCACCCGGGAGCACTGGGACCTCAGAGTCAGGGTGCTGCGTTGCATACAGCCGAGCTAATTGCGTTGTGCTCCAGAAGGAAGCCCAGGGGCCACTGAAGCTACTGCCTTTCCTTCAGGTGACTGGTGCAGAGGCTTTACACCGACGGGGGACCGAAAAAAGCCCAGGCAATGAATGGAAGGACCACGGAAACAACCATATCAAGGAGGGGGATCTTGAATAGCACCCCTCTTAAGGGCTTGGTAGTTTTACCAGGGCTGCTTAAAAATACATCCTGTAGTGTTTTAGGTTCATAGCCTCCGAGGCAAATTATTTATGAATCTGACCCTCACAGAGTAACGCTCTCTTTGAACTTAGCCTTCAGAGAACACATAACTCTTCACAAAAATTAGGGGGTTTGTGGCGTTTCAGGTCTACGAAAATGCCCGCCAAAATCTTGAGGGAAACGTGTAACACAGGACCCAGATCTAAAGACCCTTTCGCAGGCGGAGTGAAAGCCCGTCCCCAGCGAGGGGCTCCGGCGGGCAGCCGGGCTCGCCCGCACCGCGGGGCGGGAGAGCGGCGACACCGCGGGCGGAACCCCCGACCCNAGTAGAGGCGGTGCCGCCGCCTGCGTGGGGTGGGGCTGCGCCGGGCCCGGCCCGCGGCGGCGCTGCCGCTTCTCCGGCCGCCGATGGAGCCCCCCAGAAGCTGCCCCCGCCCCC
>VYXH01004232.1:171836-192235 GCA_013397275.1 Burhinus bistriatus
CGGAACCCCCGACCCCTGCCGCGCCGCGGAAAGCGACGGCGGCTTCAGAGAGCCGCTGCAGCCGCCCCGAGGCGGCCGCCTCCGTCCTCCGCGGGTCTTTCAGCAGCACGGGTGCAAACGCAGCCCTGCCCCACAGCAGAGGGGGGGATGAGGCTTAGGTTCCCCTGCCCGCGCTCCCCGCGGCGGCACAGCGACCAGGCAGCTNAGTGGGCCCCAGATCCGCGCCAGGGCAGGCTGTGGCGCCCAGGATTACCTGGAGCGGCCCCGCCGCCCAACCCCGCCGGGGCCACCACAGGCCCCGGTCCCCAGGACCGGCTGTGGCCGTGCAGCCGCTGTGGGCAGTGAGCGGGCAGCGCCCCCCGGCCCACGCTCCTGGGAGGTTTCCCGAACCGTCCGCCGAGTTCGTTAGTGCGGGCGGCGGCTGCGGCGGTGCCTCAGGCCGGCAGGCAGGGCAGCGCGCTGGGCAGACGCCAGGCGGGCAGAGCCGAGGCGCAGCGCCCGAGTCGCTCTGTCCGCCCGGACCTTGGACTCGGCCGTGGCCTGTACCTCCGTGTAGCCCAGAGCAGGTTTGCCAGGTGCAGGGCAGGAGCTGCCCCCGGCCACAGCCAATGCCTGGCACACGCGCAGGAGGCCGAGCCCCGAGCCAGCCTTGTCTGCGGGTCACGTTCGCTCCTGTTCTAACATCTGAAATACGTTTTTCATAAGCCTCAGCCGTAAACCAGGGCAACTCTGCAAACAGGGTGTCATACACCTCTTTTCTCTGTGGAAATACTTAAAAGTGAAGATTTCCTCATGCTTACCCATAAATTCTCACTTGGACTATTTTGCAAAGTTTGTAATAATTCTCAGGGCAGAGTTCACCCCGACACCCCAAATCACAGCGCTCCCGGTAAATGAGGTTCAGTATTTGTTATCTGAGCTGCAGCTGATCTGCAGTGACCGCTCCTACAGCGAGGACAGCAGTCCCAGTAGGAAACCTGTAGCCCTGCAGCCAGCACACACACAGGTGGTAGTGTTTGGGTTTGATATTTGGAGTGCTGCAGCCACACTGGTGGTGTCCCTAAATCAATGTTCTTCACCCCTTGGGCAAAAACCAGGCGACACAGGCAGTCCAGATAGTTGTCTTTATTTCAGGCCTGCAGAAGCAGGTGCCGGGCGTTTAACACCAGCCAGCACACCCCCCCCGTTGCTGACAGTCCCACACCCAGAGCCACAAGATCCCGCCCACTGCTGAGCTCCAGTTCCTTCAGCACCCTCAGCACACCCAGGCAGTCAAGTTCACGGCTCCAACGCTTTGGGAGATGCGCCAAATTAGCAGGCTCCTTATTTGCAAGAGGTTGTGCGTTTTACTATTATAATCTCCTAAGGCTCCTCTCAGACACACTCTTATCTCGACTCTATTCCAAAAACTATACCTCTTGTCACCCTACCCTTAGAACAGAGACCGGGAGTGTACTCCCTCTGTGGGCCTTGTTTGCCTGCAGTAAGTTCTCAATACAACAATCTTTCAACAATTTAATTTCTTTGATCTAAGTTTCAGTTAATTCTTTCTACATCTACTCCACATGGGTGTGCAAGGACACAATTAAGTTTAACTGCTTCTACATCTAGTGCAAAAGGCCCAATTAAGTTTTAATTTCAGGAGTTCAGCTAAAGTTCAATCAAAGTTCTGTTACAATTTTATACAAAGCTGGTTACTAGTTACATCCCTGACCTGATACCATACCAAGCAGTTCTGTAAATCAAAAGGTGCCCAAAGGAGTAGAATGTTCATCTAAGTCAGCCATGCTTTCATTGGTTTACATCCCCAACAATCTTTTTGTCACAGCTCCAATGTGCTGGCTCGCGGCACCAGGAGAGGAGTTTGGGCTCTGGCAATTCCCCACCCACTCGTCCGAGACACCAAGGTTGTATCGCTGGCAGACTGCAGTTTTCGCATGCTCCTGCACGCCTGCCTCTGCCCACAGGCAAACGCGGGGCTTCCCAACAGCCCTACATCACGAAGCGTGACCCAAGGGCAACAAAATGCTTCAAATGTGCCTTGCCATTATGTGTCAGCCCGCAGCCTCCCTAGCAAACCTGATCATCAGTTTGTCGATTATAGCCAACGTCTTTATGCACTAACCCACAGCAACCCCTACACATGAAACGTCCTTCCTAAATTAATGAGCAAGGCCAGAACAAAGACATCATTTTCATATAACTCCCACTAGTTTCAGCTCGAGGAATACTTCCCTGTGAAGGCTGAAAGGGACCGGCACCTGACTGCAGCTAAGCCAAGGAGTGGGTGGCAGGAGCTGACAGTATTTATTAAATAAGGACAGATCAGCTCCACCTAGCGTGAAGGTGCTCCAACACTTGTCAAAATATCCTCAGTTGTTTGTAACTGCATAAGGAGCGCTCAAAGCCAAGTCAGGCTAGTGGCACTGTTTGCCCTGACTCTCTGGTTTAGGAGATTAATACCTCACAGAGCTGTATTATACTACATCTTAAAGTATAAGTAGTCCATGCCTTGACTACTCATATCCACCTGGTCCTTTCATTGTAGTTGTCACTGGTGGATTTGGGACACCAGATGGCACAAGATAGGCACGAAATGGAGGGAATAGGATGTAGCGAAGAAGAAGGAACAGGAAAAAGAACAGAAGAGTACAAAAGAACACTACCTAGCAGAGTACATGAAACAATAACAGGATGTTATTCATGTTATACATCCTGTGACTGTTTCATTTACTGTAGGAGCTCAAGTAGGGAAATTTTGGCTTGTAAATTTAAATATCTCACAGTCACTGAAAAGCTGTGAAACTCAGGGAAAAAAACACTTTTTAAAAAAATGCGCATGTGACACTTCTTCAGAACTGTATTTAAAAAAAGATTGGGCTTACTGGCGTGGGTAGGAAATACTGTGGATTTCAAGACTAGGAGAACACATCAGTCTAAGCTGCTGCATAATGCAGGTGATACTTCACGCAGGTACTCCATACAAAGCCAGTTAGTTGCTTGACTGGGACAATTTATATACTATATACATTATAAGAAGGATTTTGTGCAATCTGATATGGTTTTTTATTAGAAGAATGCCCATGATTTGTTCCACAGGATTCTCACTTGCCAGTGCACTGGTAGAGTCTGTGCTGAGTGTGAATTAGCAATGTACAGAGAAGGAGGCTGTTGTTCACAGGACTTCATTCGTCACAGCAGGCAGAAGATGTGTACCAAAGAGCGGCAAGAATGGTCTGACAATTAATGCAGCATCATGGGAGCACGGAGAACTGGGTTCTAACCCTACTATAACACCCCATCCCCTTGTGGTGCTGGCTCAATCCCTTAGGACAGGCTTTCCATGAGTGATCATTAATTACGTACTCATTTTCTAGGTGCCCATGACAAGCATCTGTTCTTTCCTATTCTTTGACGAATGTACTGCCAGGCTGCGTGGACTGAAGTCCAGAGTACATCACTGACCTTAGAAAATGCAGCACAGTGCCAAATACTCTGACAAAACAATCCCTGCATGTCTCAAAGTGGTACCCACAAACAATGAGAACATTTGATGTTCTGTACCTCGGTTCACCCTTACCCATAAACTGCAGACAATGATTTTGCTTTCCCACAAACTTACATACACATTGCAAAAATAAATTCATTGCTGCCTGTGAAGCACTACAGTATTGTGGTAGCAGCATTCAGGAGCACCCTGAATTAGGAAACTAATGTTGTCTTACCTTGCGTCGAGGTTTGATGAGGAGTGAAGAACAATCCCCGTAGTGAGTGATGCAGATGAAAGAGATGCTGCATTAACTACAGTTCCAGCTAGCACAAGCCATTCTGTGCAGCAAGGCAGGCGCAGTGTTTGATGATCCAGTTAGATCTTATCATGGTAAGTGTCACAAGGTGCCTAATAGAGGTTGTAACAGTGATGCCATCACTGGCATCTTCTAAGTAAAGTGCTTTGCTTTGTAGCCTTACCACTTGTGAGGGCCCCAGCCAGCAGCTGAAGGTTGCAGCAGCCTTCTTACATGCACACTGGATGACTCACACTGCTAATTTAGCTTAGCAGGGGTCCCATGTGTGCCTTGTTGTTCATGCCTTAAATTGGCTTTTAATATAGCGCTGTTATGAGTAGCGTAGACATACACTCACAGCACTCACAAATGGTTTACAGCTCATGCCGCAAGTAAACTCTCCCCACCTGCCTCAAGCATAACCTCTGAGACAGGTATTGCCTCCTGTGTTTGCACAAAGTCCTTCACAACATGATTTCGCGCTCACTACCATCTTCTCCAGCAGTACAGAATACCACCACTGGGGATCTAGTTCAGTTAATGCTATCTCAATCCACAGCAACATTTATATTACTGTAGCAAGAACTAGCATTATGATGATACTACCATTTGCCCCAGCAATGTTAAATTCAACACATTCCAGATTCACCACAGCTAACTTTCCCCTCCCTTCTCCTCAGTAAAGACTTCTGCACTTCACCAGGTCCTGATTTCGTGTTTAAGGTACCAACCACTTTCCATCATTGACTGCCCAACAGAGGGCAGAGAGCGCCTTCGTTTTGACTGCCCTGCGAATGAGGAATACCAACATTTGATATGATCAAGCTGGTGCCTTTTGGGAGGAACACAGTTAGGCCAAGGGTTACAAGGAGGCTATGTTTCTGTTGCAAGAACACTAGAAATTATTTACTTGTGAACATGCTGTCTGTACACCCAGCGCAAGCAAGAACTGAAGCAAAAGCTAGAAGATAGTAAATGAACTGGCGTGAAGGGAAGTTTGGTCTAATTCCACCTCTTGCCTCTTATTTTCCTTATAGCCCCAACAGGAGAAGAAACACCAGGTTTTGTTTCTTAGAGGAACCCTGGGGCCAGCCTGTTACACAAGAGACTGGTTCAGTCCCTGAGAGCCTGAGGCTCTGGGTTGGTAGTAAGTCAGTACAGCACCATCTTCTCCTCCCTCTCGCAGCTGTAGCAAGCATGAGCATAATTTGAACTGAGGACCAAGCCCTGAGCCTTGCAGAGCAAGTTTAACCAAGTAAATTCTCCCTTAATCCCGTCTGGGAAATTATGAGCACTGCACCTGGTATGTTAATGGCATGTGATAGGACTGGTACAGCAACCTCCCTGCCCCTTGCTGTTACTCACCTTCAGTTTGCAATTCAGCTGCCCAGTTACTTAGTGCACACTGAGCATAAGAAAGGCTGGATAAAATAGAGGGAATGAGCAAGATTACTATTCAGCGAGCAAGGCATATTCAAAGCCTGGCCCTGTTAGCTTCCTTGAGGTCCAAAGCCGGAGGTTTGGTTTAGAGTTCTTGTTCAGAAGTGTAATGCTGCAGCTCCAAACAACACACAGACTTAGTGAAACACACAACTTGACCTCTTACTCAACAGGATTGATAGCTTGGGTGGTTTTGTTCTTTTTAGTGGAGGGCACTGGGGTGTCCTGGTAGGAGGGACGAGTAAGGTAAAGAAGGTACAGACCCCTGAAGCTGATAAAGACTTTTAAAGAATTCACAAGGGAAACCAGTTCATTAGCTTTATTTGGCTTTGGATCAAGCCTCGGGTATTTAAATCATACCTTCTCCCTTTGTGTTAGTTTTGACATTACGTTGCTTTTTATCAGCATCTGTTCTGCTCTGAAATGTAAGCTGACTTATACCAGAGCAATTTGCAAGGAGGTAAACCACTCAGGGGATGAGTCAGCCTTTCTGAGGCAGATAATTTACAACTGTATAGATGAGGGAGGTTATCAGGGTGGGACAGGAATAAACCTGGGTCTAAACAAGATAGAGGCTCCCTCTCTACCAGCGTCTCCATTTCAAAAACTCTTCTCAAAGAGCCTGGCAGAAGCAGGCATCTAACTCACCCTGACACTGAGCAAATGCATGTCTTCCCGTAATTTAGGAGTCCTCGATGTAGCATCCAGAGAGCAAAGCTGTAACAGGGATCCAAGTGGTGCCTGTGGGTACTCTCCATATCTGCCATGCTGTCTCACCACCGGCCCAGCTGACCTGAAGGCTGCTTGCAAGGTCTCTGTGTAGACAAGAACTGGACAGAGCTGTCAGTTAAAAAGTACATGGTGTGTTTCATATATCCCAGCAGCAGCATGTCAGGTCTTTTTCTGAAATCTCCCCAGCAGATTTATGCTATCATGTTCCTCAGTCCCAGGGAAAAACAATGTTCAGCCCTTTGCATGGGGAAGAGAGGAACAATTTTCCCAGTATCTTGTCCTTCCTTTAAAACCTATCTTGGTTGTGTCATTTCCGTTCTCAAGATGCCTAATCACTCCCTCCTAGTTCTCTGATTATGCACGGTAGACCAATTGAGTAATAAAATACTTAATTAAATAGCCACGTGTCTTTGTTTTACCCTTTCATTAGATTACTCGGAAATAATAGTTTCTCACCAACCTGAGGGTTTCATTCATGTCTTCTCCAAATAACAGGAAGTAATTTATCTTTTCCTACTGATACTTTTCTAAATCCCAAGTCAAATTAATCCATTCTGATTTTAAAGTCAATTAGAAATAGATACACTCTGACACCGTACTGTTATCTTCCTGAGTGAAATCGTGAATTCAGACTCTGATAATGAGGCAGCACAACAAAAATTCTCTTTTTAGGAATGACAATTTCAAGATAATAAGCCTGATTTTAACATATAAAGCATTTTCTGCAATAATTTCCTAGTTAACAAAAAGCTCCTGAAGACTTATTTATAAGAAGACTTACTTTCTAGTTTTTGATAAAGAGCTTTGAAATCCAGTAATGAAAAATGATGCGAAAACAAAATATTCCTGCATTTATAAATCACCAACTTTACAAAGCCTTAAGTCAGACAGAAGTGTTAAGCCACTGTTAAAATTTAAAATAGCTTTAGCAGCTAGCGGATGTTGATGACATCTGATGACTATTCAACAGTGATTGTGTGATATTTGCTTGGGGCTGTGTCTAGCCCAAAGTGGGTAGGCATTCACACTATCAAAATTGCTTCCATGCAGAGATCGTCACTGTGGTCTCTTCTGTACCAGGACCAGCTTTATGTTGTCGACCTATATATAAAGTATTAGCAGACTGAGGTCCTAAATGAAGGTGGACAAAAGCCTCAGGAAACTCAACAAAGACAAATGTGGGTGGTCAAAGATAGTTCTGTGTCTGGTAGGGAGTAACCCCAATGCAGCAGGACATGAGGTTGACTGCCTAGAGAGCGATTTGGTGGAAGAGGTGCTGGGGTCCTGGTAAACAAGTTGAGTAGGAGTCCACTGGGAGGCCCTGTGACAAAGAAGGGCAACGGCATCCAGGGCTGTGCCATCACGAGTGCAGCCAGCAGGGCGCGATAAGGGAACCATGCCCTTTTACTCTGCAGTGGTAGGAACCCACCTGCTAGGCCAGGTCCAGTTTGAGTTCCCTGGCATGACAGGTACCAGAGTCCAGGGGAGGCCACCAAGATGATCAGGGATGGAGCACAGGACAGATAAGGAGATGCTGAGAGAGCTGGTTCTGTTCAGCCTGGAGAAGAGAAGGCAAAGGGATCTCCATCCTTGAAGATATTTATCTCTTGACTGGACAGGGCTCTGTGCAACCTTATCTAAGTTCGTCCTGGTTCAAGCAGGGGGTAGTCCTAGAGGCCTCCTGAGGTTCCTTCCTACCTAAATTGTTTTGTATTTATGTGATTCTGTCTGGATTTCTGTGTGCTTCACTAACATAAATTTTTAAAAAAAATCATTAAACATTTCTCAAGGAGATAAGAAACCCAGTTCCGTTTCCAACTCTGCAAGCAACTTGCTCAGTGGTTTCCCAGTCAACTCCCAGCATCAACAGCACTAACTTAGCATGCAAGTTCTGGCTGTAACAACACAGTTAAGACTGTATTAATGATTTGAATATTCTCTACTTACAATAGCCCAACTGAGAATAAATGCTATACATATTTTGCCACAAGAAACAATCTCTGTCCCAGTGACCTTGAAATCTGGATTGGACTGAGAAAGAATAGAAAAAATATTATTAATAATATTAAATATTATATCTCAGAAATTAACTCCCAGAAGCACTGCTTGACCATATCAAACCTAGGAAATCTGAAAAGCTATAAAGTACACACAATTTTCCTACAAGATCGTCCTGCACAGTTGTAGCAAACTTTCCTAATCTGTTGGGATTCTTACTAGTCACAAGGAAGTTATGACAGGGAACAGCAAGAAAATTCCATCCTGCCTGAGTGTCTGCTAGTTATAGAAAGTATAGGGAAAAAGAAAATAATCCAGTAGTCTCCTCCTTTCCCCACATAAGTAAACAAAAGAAAGGTAAAATCTTGGATACGTAGCTCTTCTGTCACTCAGTTATATTCATCTGTGTTTGCCATGTTGTTCTGGCATTAATTCATTATTTGTTGTTCCAGTTCACTGGTAGGCCATGATTTTTAACAGGGAAAATGATCTCTGAAAGAGTGTGAATGTGAAGATTGCTCTACGCTCATATTGTCCTGGCAAGCACAAACTAATCGGTAGTCTGTGCACCTGGAATGCTTTCTTTTTCTCATGAATTTTACAGAGCAGATAGCACCAGTGGAACTTGACTTGAGGCATCAGAAGCTGAAAAATAAAGAGATTAGGGTTGCTGGGGTTGAACAACAATCACTTTTCTGAAATCCCTGTTGCAAAAGGAGGAAAAAAATCGTAACACAGAGGACAACTTGAAAAGAGGCACTGAATATTATTAATTCACATCTGCTTTAGCAACCTTTACCTTGGAAACCTGAAAACCACTAAGATAAAAACAGAGACTGCAAATGGCCACACTGCCCTAGGGATATATGCACATCTCTTCCATTCAATAGGAGTCACACATACGTGTACTTGGGGTAGTGTTCATCTTCCTGCAAACACTAAACTTCTCCTAAAGTTAAAGTTAATTCAGACAGGTAAAAGGTCATAGTACACCTAGCTGCAATGTTCCTACAGTTTTGGGAATCAAACCACAGGCAGTCTCCAAAAACAAGCCCCATGTTATGTACGAGCTGGGAGACAGAACAAATAACACTGTAAAGGAAACCTGGCTATGCAGATATGGAACTCCAGCTGAAGTCAGCCTGAGACTTACTGTCCTGCCAGGACAGGAATCTGTACCACAACAATGGATGAGATTTAAGTAGGTAATGCATGAGAGAGAAATTTCTGTTAAATAAGCCTTGCAGAACTCATTTTTATTGTTATTATTCATTTGAATGGACCATTTAAATGTGGAACTGTAAATATATGTGTATGTGATCAAATATCTGTAAAGGAACATAAAGACTTAAAGGTGCATAGAAAAGCTTTAGAGGAAAAAAAAGAACCTCCAGAACTTATTCCAGCTGTTCATTTTGTTTGGTTCTTATATTGGGCTGTAACCTTGGCTTCAAACTTGCTTCCCAGCAGCGCACACAGTTCTGACAAAGCCCCACACTTCTGACTTCAGTACTCGGGCTCTGACTGAGCAGCACCTCTTGTTCTGTGCTGGAATTAAAGTGATTCCTGTGCTTGAAGTTATGTGCATATATACCTTGGTCAATCGTAACTGCAGATGGCTAACTGGCATCGCAACACGTATGTTATTCTGTTAGGGTAAAACAATCTGAGTTGTTTTCTTGCTCATCAACAGAAACGCTCACTCAGTTGTAGCTGTGGGATCTTTCTTATCGGAGTTTATGCGTGAAGCAGGGAAGACAAGATGCATTTTCACAACCCTACCAGTTGTAAGAAAATGCTAGACTTTGCACTTTTAAAGTATGTAATTTTCCTGAAAAAAATAGCGAGGATATTCTCCTACTCTTTGAAAATTAAGGAGTCTTTTCTCTGATTTCAGTGCATAGAAACTGAACTCTCTCCTATCAAAAGAGGAGGCGTATTATAATTTCTATGTATTCACTTATGCAATAGTGCATTCTGGTTAAGAAAAAATACACTTGAAACAAGAAAGGTCTTATGTAAAGGTTAAGTAACATATTGATGTATAAAGCATCTCCAGTGGACACATGAAAACCACAAAACTTTAACTGCGTGTCACAAAGCCCACACTGCTACCGGTGATGTCCCATTTGCTTGACTGGTAGAAACTCAGATTACCCCCTGCTATCAGGAATTTTTAGTTATTAGCATTACTGCGATAACCCAGTGCCATGGATGGCCAGAGGTTCACTAAGGTATTCTTGTAACTTCACAGCATTAGTCTAGCCTGCAGGGTTGCTTTGATGCTCAATGATTTTTGCTGTGGTGTGTGTATACATACATACGCACCCACACAAACGTATACTCTGTGTGTGTAGGTGTATCCACATCATTCTCTTCAGGGACCCGGCCCAGGAGGTTGCTGCGGGAGGTGAGGGGATGACCGGCCCCAAACGCCTCCCCGCTGCTCCGGGCAGCCTCACCAACGCGCGGGACAACCCCACCTGCGGCCGGGGAACCCAGTGCTTATTGCGAAGCGTACCGGCGAGCTTACCACCGAAGCCCAGCCGAACCAGAGGGGACACCGCGCCGCCGAAGCCGCCCCGCCGCCGGGCGGCCCCTCAGGCCGCCGTGAGCACGCGCGGTGCGGGGCGCGGTGCACGCCGGGACTTGTAGTCACCGCGCGCCTGCGGCCGCCGGGAGACTCGGCGCCTGCGCAGATCCCGCCCGACTTTGTAAAGTCGCTGCCTCGGGTTGGGCTGGGACCGGCTGCCATCTTGGCCGAGGGACGGAGGAGCTGCTACGCAGCCGTGCCCGGTGAGGGGGAGCGGGGGTCTGCGCTGTGGGCAGGGCGGGAAGGAGGAGGCGGCGNTCCGGGCGGCCGTGGCGCGGCGGTGGAGGCAGGGGGGCGCGGAGCACCCTGGCGGGCGTAGGCCCGGCTTCTTGGGGAGGTGGGCGCTTCTCGCCCGCGGGAGGGCCTCGCTGAAGGAGGGCCTCCCCCTCTCCCGCCGCGCTGCCTGCCCGGGCCCCGGCGGGGGCAGCTCTTAAGCCGTGGGCCGGGCTGGGACGGCAGCATCGTTCCTTCCGCGGGGCACGGGGCGGCGGTCCCGGGAGCCCGGTGCTCCCCTGCTAGGGCTGCCTGGCCCCGCTGCCCCTTCTCGGCGCTGCCGGCCCGCGCTGCGGAGCCCTTTCTCCGCTCCGGCTGGTGGGGGACACCGGGCCGGGGTGCCCGTTTCCCCGAGCTCCGCATCGCTTGCTCCAGCTGTCCCCGGCAGCATTTGCTTCCCCTCCCCGGCCGGACCCTGCCATCCTGTCGCTGAGCTCGGACTCTAAACCTTCGCCCTCTGAGGGCCTCGGGGATTCGCTCCCGTCAGAGGCTTGGCTTTCCGGCAGCCGTTCCGTAGCACAGCCTTTGTATTTAGCCTTCCAGCCTTTGTGTTTACCCCTCTCTGAGGAGCGCGTCCCCGCTGCCCTGGGGTCTCCTTCCAGCTGAGGCTGCTGCTGCCGCCGCTTTACGGGGATTCACTGTCTTTGTCTTGCCAGGGCACAGCCGTGCCTCCAAGTAACGTTTCCCCAGCGATAAGGCATGACTGGAGCTGGAGGTTTATACTGAACTGCGTTCCCTCTTGTAAACACAGCAGAACGGCAGCGCTGGTGCCACCGCTTTATTTTGGAAACACGGACAAGTTCTAGCTGTTAACTCTCCCGCATCCAAATAGGGTGTCTTTGACCTTGTGTGGCAGTAGTATCCAGATAAAAGCAGAAGAGGGTGTTTGAGGATGCCTTTATCTAATTGGCTCTGATATCCAAGAATTCAGCTTGTTTTAGTAGCCGTGATTTGTGATGTTAAATTGACAAAAGAGCTTCAGATCTGTGTGTGATGCAGAGAGAAAGGTGGGTGTAGCGTTTGGGATATCTGTTGTCATTTGTGTGGAATCCTTTACCCTTGACGCTTCAGAAAATATCCCTAGCAAAACTTACCTTTATAGCTTAGTTAGAACTGAAGAAATTGGAAACCATGGTATTTTAGACCATCTTTTCCCAATATATTATTGCTTATTTTAGTGAGTTTCTCATTGTTTTGTTTGGTCTCAGCTACCCTGCCGCTCATCCTTTTCAAAGAGAAAAGGAGAGAAATCAGGGCTGATATTTGTAAGAAGACAGACGGTGTTGAGGGAATGACAGTAGATTCTGCTATTGCTTATTTGTATTTACCTGAAAAAGAGGCATAGATGTTTAAGAATTAAATGTGAACTGCAAGCTGTCTTCGGTTATGAGGATTTTAATGCTTTAAAAAAATCTTGTTTGAAAAATTTAAATTCTTTTTTCTTACAGAGAATGTACAAAGCAGTTCTAATTTAATTATAGTTACATTGCTCATTGGTACAACTGTTTAGATCTGAACTTGGTCTAGTGTGCATTCCTAGTTGTGGCTTGGGTGACAGTTTTAATCACTATACTGAATGCATTCACCTCCAAGTGATCATCGGAATAATATGTAGCATTCTGATCCAAAGTGAATTTTCTTGTCTTTAAAACAAAGAACTGATACAGTGCATGTGAAAGATGATGTTGCAGTGGAAAATAACTGAGACTCCTGAGTGCTAACTTTAAAAGCTTCTTACAGATTAAACAGTTATTTTGGGGCTTAAGAGAGATTGAGAGAAAGATTATTTATATGAATTCATTAGTTAAGCAGCATCACCTCGTTTTCTTCCCTCAGTTTTCTCTGCCTTCTTAAAGTTCTGTTTCTTTAGTGGTAAAACAGACCTGAAATATGAAGTTGTTTTGTTTCTTTGTTTCTAAGTTTCAAAATGGTTTGGAGAAGTTAACTACAGAATAAATAGGCTAATAGGTAGTAAAGTAGCATGATGTTTTTCTTGTAGAGTTTAAATTAATCACTGTTTCTAAGAAAGCTTGCCTTAGAACTGCTTGAAAAATATGTTTCATGAGATTAATTTTCTTCTATTTTACAGCATATGCAATAGATAAGTTGCTTCTCAACAGCATTATCAGTCAGTATCAGTCAATGATAGCGTCTAAACAAATATCTTTTGTAAATTTAAGCTGTTTAAACAAAGTAATAAATGTATTCAACAATAGTGAAGTGCTTTACATGTTACAGCAAAAAAAATCTGATTTCTGCTTAAAAGCAAGGAAAAGAGTCTATAGGGTTAGAGCAGAAGAAAATGTTGAAGCTTCTGGGAGTGCTGTCACTGATGCTGTTTATTTTTTAAGCCTTTGTGTTTGGCTATCCAGTTATGTTCATGTAATGTTCTAGTTTTTGTCAGTCTGCTATACCTATATGTAATTGAAGGAACTGCTTTGTGCCTGACACCTAAGGAAGGCGGATACGTGTGCATAACCTAGAGGAGAGAGTTTGCCTCAGTTGCTTGCTGTAACTGTACTTTGCCCAACTATAGAAGCACTTTGAAGTGTGTGCTCACCTCAGAAGAGGAAGTAGACAAGCCATGATTATAGTCTAGCTTGGGAGTATTATGTTTTTCTAGATAGTTACTTTTTACTGTCTCATAAATTGAGTATTTTTAAAGGTTTTAGGCAATCCTTCTTGGGCTTGGTTTGACTGTTACCTGAGTTAATTCTGTGTCCACATTTTGGAGAGGGAAAGGTAGTTTTTCTTCTTTATCCCTCTCATCTGAAGAATAAAGCAATAAGGACTTGAGCACTTTCTGTAAGTGACTGGCATTCAGGTTTTACTTGCTGTAGTTCAGAGTTGCTGCAGTTGAAGGATTGATCTTTTTCTGCATAAGAAATGTAAATTACACTTAGTAGAAATGAAAGCATTGTTACAAACTGGGAAAGAGCATTTTAAAGAAACCAAGACCCTATTTCATATGACCAGCTCTTAAGTTATGCCTGGAATTTCTGCTTTTACTATACTAGGGCATAGACCAAACTTCTGGTAAAACATCAAGGGCAGACTTCTCCCCCCGCCCCCCAAGGAAATGCGATACTAGATCTTGTTACACTGGTTATTCAAATAATTTTTTAAAACTTGGCAGTATGTTAATATGCTCTTTGGTGGTTTTTTTTTTTAAATGTTTTATTACAGTCCTCCCATTTAGAAACTGATAATGCCTGCCTTCTACCCACCTGCCTGAGCTATTCTAAACTGTGCTGGTAGGAGAGGCCTATTGTTTCAGTCATGAACAGAACTACTTATATGTTTGCATTTAGGTCACTGATTTTTGAAGTTCAGATCTTGGACTCAAATGGTATTGTTGTTGAGCAAGAAAAGGCCTATTCTCTTCAGGTGGATTGTTAAAGTTTCATTGCGTGGAACCCTGTTTCTGATCAAGAACAAGTGAAAGTTAGGTGACTTACCTTTTACCAGAAATGTGCAGGTCTTGGATTTTGGATTGGGTGGGTCGTGATATGGAAGCCAGAGCTTTCAAGAAGAGGGTGTTAGTATCAGCCTCTATAAAATCTTTATGCTGTGTCGTTTCTGTTCTTTATAGGTCTAGCTTTTTGTCAAGGGTAGCCTTTAGACATACTTTTTCTCTCTTAGTATTAGCTAGATACCTGGTAATCTTTTTAAAGTTTAATACTAAGGAAAAGAAAGATCAGTTAAGGTTTAAAGCAATGTGGAATAAAAAAAGGACATAGTAAAGACAGGTCTGTAATCTAGTTCTGATTTATTCATTAATTCATCAAATGGTTAGCCATTCGCAGTGAAATAACCATCAAGAATATAAAATTTGTGACTAGGAGCATGTTCATTTACTTAAAAATAAAATGGGTTCTTTGATTCCTTCAGTTTCACATGATGGTGATGGAACTTGTGCCTGTGCAAGTCATTCCTAAGTGGTTACTGCCCTTTTTAGCTTTGCCTCGTCCAGTACAGTGAAAAAAAATAAGGAAGACTAGATGCTGAGCAAGTTGAAGCATATGTACAGGGACATAGAAGAGCGGATTCTGTTAATTTTTAACATGCTTTTGGTCGGTATCCACCCGGAGTGCCTGCTCCCATCCCCAGTGCTAGCTGTCTTTTAATTACATATTAATCATAATTTCTCTTGTTTGACAGTTTCATAAACATTTGAATGGATTAAGACCTGTTGCTCCAAATACTGCATTTGTACTTTTCTGACACCTTAATTTTTGCTCTGCCAGTGCCATGAGCTGGTCTTCTCTTGATTTATTTGCAAAGCAGCTAGATGGAGTGAGTTCGTTCTTTGTAAGGATTCCTCAATTCAAAGTTTTTTTGCTTTGGCTTGTCAGAGCCTGAATTAATTGACCTTTGGATCACTCTGATTAATTTCTCTGTGAAGTGCTTCCCTCTAATAGTGCATGGGTGCCTTGCATATATGTGTATGTTTGTATTTCCTACTGCTGTAAATATATCATTTCAGAGACTAGATAAAAAATTAGGCAATTAATACACAAAAATGTTCATAAGGCGATACTGTGTTTGGTATAATCTTTAACCGGGCTTGCTAACTTCTGTGAAAGTGGTGAGCTGCATATTTTCACTAGATTTTACCTGAGCACCCTTTCCTATCTATTCAAGTGAAGATCTCCTGGGACGATCCTGCATATGAAGGACACTTCACTCTATAAGGGAAGTGAGAAAAAAGAAAACACAGGAGCTTAGAAGATAAAAAGTAACAGTGTGATACTGACTTGGTTTTTGTATAAGGGTAGCAAGGCTGCTTCTGTTCTTCAATGTATGCGATTCATCCAGTGTATGTGTTGTCACCAATGATGCAGACTTCAGAGCAGCTTCTTATTCCAGCTGTTTGAAGGGGAGTAAAGTGTATAATGATAACAAGAAAGAGGAGGGAAATGCTGAAGATTTAGGAAAACACTCTGACCACCTCACTCTACATTAAAAATGTTTCTATAGCTATCCAAACTAAATAGCTGTCACCTGTGTTTTCAGGGTTTTTTTTTACATTGTGTTATTTACTGTAAATACTGGCCATTTCTAATTCCATTTAAAAGTGTTAATCACCTAGAGATACAGAGGAAAACTTATGATCAATGGGCAGTGCTTCTGCAGATAAGTGGCATACTCCATTTTGTGCTTGTTAAATTGAGTTTACCAGTAAGACACTAGAATTATCTTTTTTGTGTTTTGCAAACGCAAATGACCAATTTCCAGAGCAGTGCTACGTTTGTTAAACATTTGCCTGAACCAAATCTAGTTCAGGTCACTGAATAAGCTATCACAAGGCAACGGTGTTCTCATTGTTCTTCTTTTTGTGCACCCATCGAATCAGTGTGTGTAACCCCTGTTCTGAAATCTAATTTGGGCAAGTGGATTTGCTCTGTGTGGAAACCTGTTGACATTGCTGATGGTTTATTTAGGTATTCTCAGTGGTTTAAAGGTTTTAAATGTAGACCTGTGAGGTGTGGCATATTGTTACTTTTTTCCTTTCCCTTCCTTCCCCCCCTTATCAGGCCCTCGGAACTGCAAGACTTTTATGGCATTAGTAACAATTTGAGTTATTAAAGCAAAAGATAACATTTAAGAAAAGTCTTACTTTCATTGGGATGTGAGTGTCTGAACAAAATAATACTGCCCTGATGATGATATTAGAGGTGAAAATGCCTTCAGACTGACATGTGTTCACTTCAAAGCTGTGCACTTCCCAGGGAGCTGTACGTTTGAGTGTAGAAGATACCAACAAAATGAAATTCGCAGTTAGGGGTGGATGATGTGGGAGTTGAGAGGGGGAGGGACTTTGTAGACAGTAATGATAGGGATAGGATCTATTGTGAGAGAAAGCCTGTGCCACATCTGGGATTTCCTTGCTTTTTGGAATTTCACTTCCTGTTTTTAAAATAGTAACTCTGTGCTTTGTCTTTTGTATTTCTGCCTTTATGACTTACAATCAAATGCAGTAAGGTGCTTATGCATTACAAACTAAATAAAAAAAAGTGGCTGAACAAAATTTGGAAGAACAATTGTCAGAACTCCTCACATGACTCAGACTCAGGGTTTGTATCTGGAAGAATGCTTTGCTGATTAAGAAGGTCATTACACAGCATTGTAACCCTATGGGCCTATACTTTTACTCCAGTATGTGAGTACCTTTTTGGTTTGCCACATAATGCATGGACAGGTAAGCCATGAAGGGGTGTATGTATGATGTAGTAAGTGTGTTCACACTGAATTACACTCCTCTTACAGAATACTTTGCCAGGGCATGCAAAGTATGCCTATTTTATTAAAAAAAAAAAAAAAAAAAGAGAGAGATTGTTTTGCAGTTATCAGAGGCGCTAGGCTTTTTTTTTTTCTGAAGATTTACTGAATTTAAATAGGTCAGTGAGTGTCAATTGAGCACTAGAATTGGCACAAAGATAGAGAAGGACTGTGTGACTGGGAGGAGCGTAAAGGGGAAGGTGAGACCACTCCTTCAGCAATCTCAAGCTGCCAGAGTAGAACTTACCATCTGCGCTCCCCTGATAGCTGCAGCAACTGTATTGCTGTCACTCTTACTGTACAGTTACCTCCGGCTCACTGTCAAGTTTTAGTTTAGGAGACAGTTTTAAGCTTCTTCACAGACCTCTGGGCTTTAAGTTGTATCCCTGCAGCATGGTGGTTCCCTTGAAAATGAAAGATGCAATTAATGTTTGTTTGTAGCAGATAATCCTGTTCTTTTTTTAAATGTGCAATTGTCAGTTCTTCATATAGATCTGGGACGTAAAGACTGAAACTTTCATTCAAGGATTTTATTTATTACTACAGTCAGAAGTCTTGGGTAAAAGAAGAGAGGTCTACTTTATCTTCTGATAAAGGACAAAAAGGTTTTAGGGCAGCCCCACAAACAACAAGTTAAATGGAAGTGCAGAGAATATTGAGATAGTGGTACAGTTTTAAGCCATCTTTTTCCTGTAGTTTCTGTTTTATTTTTCAGAGAGGCATGAGCTGGAATGTAGCAGGCAGTTGCATTTTGCAGGGTTGGGATGGTTGTGTTGTCCAGTCCTGGCTATGCTTCCATGTTGCCATCTGGTCACTTGCAAAAGATTCCTAGGAAGCAGGTGATGGACTTCTTTTGCAATTAGAAAATATGAAGGTGATTTCTCTGGAACTCAAGATTCTGCTTGCAGCAGTATGCAGTTTTAAAAAAAGACAGTGACCCATAGTAGACTTTCAGATACCTCTGTGTTTACTTAAATAATCAATCTCTTTTTTTTTTTTTTTCCCTTCCAGAAATTCTCATTTCCATTACATCTTTTGGATTTCTGTGCTTTACTTTAGTAATGCATAATTTAGGTTGGAAAGATACAACCTTTATTTCCGGCTGGCATTGAATTTAGCACACAGGAATATTACTTCATTTTATCGCAAATACTAGATTTCCAGTTCTAGTTTTCTTGATTGTTTGTAATGCTTAAGAGTATTCAGCGAAGCAGCCTATTTTTCTTGCGGGGCAGTGTATGTATATTCATGCCTTGGTAGCTAGTTAACTGTAAGGATTTCAGTGTACTGGCTACAGTAGTTCTTGTACTTACAGCTAAGTCAAAGTTAGTCAAGAGGAACTGTGTCTTATACCATCTAATTTGCTAAAGCAGGTGTAAGGAGCAAGTGACAAAGAACTTTATTTTTCAAGAGATTTCAGATAATCAGCAAATCTCAGATTTGTGGTTGTCACTGGTACTAGAGAATGATTCATCATTTCTTTGATGGGTCTTGCCAGGTTGAATTGCAGATCTGTGCAGTCTGTTTTGATTTGGTTTATTGCTCAGGTACCAACAGTCACAATCTGTTTAGCAAGAGAGTTTTTGTCAGACGATATAATTTGCCAGTACCTTTCTAGTGATACTTCCATGTCCCTCGGTATCTGTGTTCTTAGGAGCACAGAAACGGAGGTGTATCTGGGGCTCTCTTCTTTGTTATACCCCCAGAGGGAGGTACCTTTGTACGTGTGTGAACCTTCGTCAGTGCTATTGAACACTCCTAAAACAAGGTGCGTTGTGTGCTGTACAGTTCTGTACAGAACATACTAAAGAATCGTGTTTAGGTTAATGTAGATACCAGCTTTATTATGCTTTTGAAAAATGTATCTGCTAGATTTGAGTCTTCCAGGTGGCAGGATCTGGTTTTGGATCTAGGTTCATAGACTGCTAGTAAACAAGAGCCTTTCAAAAGACTACTTTTAAAAACATTCTTTAAAAGAACTGTAATAGTGGATGGAGTTGTCATTCATAGTAATTAATACAGTGTACTTTAACGGTCAAGCTTTCTGTTGTTTTTTTTTCCATTCCCCCAGAGTTAAAAACTTTATGTAAGTTGGTTTGAGTAAGGGTGTGTGTGAGCCATTGATAATGAAATGTAGCACTGAGAATGGAATGGGGAAATACGCTGAAGCAATTGTTGAGCTGTAAACAAGAAGAAAAACTGATGGCCGGAGATTACAAAATCGTCTGTAGATGCTGTCCTCTGTTCATAACTGAATATATAACTGCTTCTAAAGTGACTTGTTTAAAAGCTGCAAGGTGGATGGTGAAACAGAAGGTGGTGGCCTTCTATTTTGTTTTACTGTGAGAGTTTATAATACAGAGATTGTTTCTTACTGATGCTTCAAAAGTAATGCCTTTGAAACACATTTAAAAATAGCTGTAATATAAAAACATTAGTTTTCTTCTGATGCCAAATCACAAAATAACCAGTCAGTTAAAGCTCAAGTGGTTCTCTGACATACCTACTAATATCACTTTTTTATCTCTCTTCCCACGAGCACCAAATTGAGTTCTGCAGTTTCTGAAATTTGCTCATGAAGGTTAATGATTTCTGCCTTTTTAATTGGAAAATAACATAAAACTGTAATCTGAGCTGTGATGCTATGTGGATATTTCTGTAATAATGAGATAGTGGGGCTAAATGTATGCATTGGGAACTGCGCAATGAGTGAAAGTGGATATGCTAAAACCATAAGGCTGAAGTGGTAGAACAGCACATTGATGTGAATTTATCAGCTTGGTATGCAGCTGTGTTATGCCTCCATGATCCAGTTACCTGTATATATCATGGGGATTTTTGGCAGCATCATTTTTGTTTGGTTTTAGTATCATAAGTGGAACTCCATTGCCATTCTTTCCCAGTCAGGTTTGGATTAATTTATGTAGATACCTAGGATAAACTTTTAGAAACTGTTAGAGGTTCAACGTCCTTAAAGTGACAGTTGAGAGCAGTAGATGTCATGTACCTTGACTTCAGCAAGGCTTTTGACACTGTCTCCCATAACATCCTCATTAGGAAGCTGAGGAAGCGTGGGCTAGATGAGGAGACAGCAAGGTGGATTGAGAGCTGGCTGTGTGACAGAACTCAGAGGGTTGTGATTAACGGAGCTGTGTCAAGTTGGAGGCCTGTAACCAGTGGTGTCCCCCAGGGGTCAATACTGGGTCCAGTCTTGTCCAACATAATCATCAGTGACCTGGATGAGGGGACAGAGTGTATCCTCGGCAAGTTTGCTGATGACACCAAACTGGGAGGGG